>CAXAQV010000017.1:0-104053 GCA_963971185.1 Bombus muscorum
TGGATTTAAAAAAAGTTATTGCTTTATCAACTTCAAGTCAATTAGGTTTTATAATAAGAATTTATTCATTAAAATTAACAGATTTGAAATTTTTACATTTAATTATTCATGCTTTTTTTAAATCTATAATATTTATATGTACTGGAAGATTTATTCATTATATAATTGGTACTCAAAATTTTCGTTTTTATTCAGGAATATTTTATTTGTATCCAATTAAGGGTTTATTATTAATATTTTTATTAATTATAAATAATATAAATTTATCAAAAAAAATAATTTCTGGAGGACTTTAGTTAACTAAGTCCTAAGATTTGTAGCGGTTCCTCAGGCTATCTGAACATAAACTGTGAATGACGCATCGACATCTGGCGATCATCTTACCCTAAGAATGGGGTCTGTGTGTGGCGGGCCGTTGGAATGTCTTATTGTCAAGTGTCGGTACTGCCAATTCTTTAAAGGAAAGCTATGTAACTTTATATCTCTGTTAGGTGGAACGTTCATCCCGTGACCGTGGCTACGCTCATTGTCTCAAGTTTCGAATGACTGTGTTTAGGTTATTTCATAAATGCTACGGTATTGTAGTTTTCCGAGTAACTCCAACGGGGGGCCCGGTGTCCTTTCATCTCTGACATATATATATTATATAACACGATATATCGACATAACATTAAAAATGTTAAAACGTCGAATTCATACAAATCGTGTATGGCCATATTACTTTCTCATTTTCATAGTTTCTCCGTTATTTTGTTATTTTGTAATTTTGTTATTGTGTTATTTGTGAAATTTCAAAACAAAAAAACTTGACGTTAGTACTGGCTATCTATAGCAGGATAGTAGCTGTCTATCGATCACAACGTTAAAATAATTTTGTACGATGTATAAATAATTTAATCGAGTAATGATTTCATTTACCTGAATGTTTATAAAAAGCTTTGCAACTAGCTAATGCATATGCACTATTTCATTTGCGAGAAGAGCATAATTCCAGAAAAATAGATGTCAAAAAATGTCATTTCAGAGCTGTACTGAAAAATTGTTGATCGATCGTATAGAAAAATTCTTAAAGTGAAAACGGAAAGCGATTAACATAGCAAACGTTATATTATATTTAATACTTAAGCTTGTAGTGCAACGATCGATTCATATGCTAATTAGTAAGCCATAAAAGATATAACTTAGAAGAAACGAAGCTGGCACCCCGCTGGGGGTAGCCACCCACACGCTATATTTATTTTTATTTTCATTTTTTTTTCACCAATAAGATATAACACTTTAGCAAATGTCCTGAAGGACAAATTGTAAAAAAACCAAAATAAAAGAAAAAAGAAAAAGAAAAGAAAAATTAGTAAGCAACGTCGGTGGCGCAAATTCGTTTCCGATCGTTTTCTCATTCATCGGTCGGGTCGATGAGTTTCGACGTCGCAAATCAACCAGAACAGGGCTTGAAACCGCTGGAACCGTTCGATCGCCGGAGAAAGTTTCCAATGCCAAAACGCCAAAACGCTAAAACGCGGTCAGGGCACACATCATCGTGAAATTTCACAAAATTACTTCGCCTCTAGACCCCGATGGAACGCGTCGCGCCTCTTCCGGTCAATGATCTATTTTTCGAGATACATTTTTCGAGATGCAGTAACCTGGATTTTAAAGGAGGGAATCGATGGATCCGAACTGCACTGTTTTAAAGATTAACAAATCGTTATAGCGTAATTGGAATGTAAAGAAGCTTGGTGAAATTTGTCGTATTTTAAATAGTTTCGTATTTAATAGATTTTTATTTTCCAATGTGTATATCAGTATATTTTTTCCTGTTTCTTTCATGAATTTGATGCAGTTTATATGTAAAAGAGCATGATATCATATTGAAATTGAAACTCAACGATTCAAAATATTTCAATTTCATAAAATTTTAGAAGATCGAACGATGGGAAGAAATGGTAATGAGAAAAATATCGAGGAAATTCCAACTAAATTGGCTGAAATGATATATGAAGGTCTGAGATGAAAACCATGATAATCCATATTATCTATCATTTATGGAAGAGTAATTTAAAAATACACTGTCAAGCAATTCTACATGAAAATTATACTTTCATTTTATTTTCGAATTAAATGAGCTTCTAAATCTTGGCTTCTTGGGTAGTTAAAACTTCTTGGACAGTTAAAACTTCTTGGATAATTAAAACTTCTTGGATAGTTAAAATTTCTTGGATAGTTAAAAAATATGAATAAGATCATTTTACAAATAATGTTAATCCTTCCTTACAAATTACTGTGTTTTTGTCATCTATTCTTGAAAGATTCGTATCTTTGAATCTGTCAGGTTATTCCCTTCGTCAACTGTTTCATACTAAAATATTTCTTAAAAAAAAAAAAAAAAAATTAGAGAATCTTTTCATGTTTTATATGAACTATATAGTTCTATATTATTCTCCAATTCGACATTTATACCTTGAATGTAATATTTTGAAAACGACCACTGTTACTAAATTTGTTAATTTTACCGAAAATTTATACATATCAGCAATTATTCACCTATTCAATTACTATACTTGTATAAATGTCTGTTATCATTTGTGGAACTCAGTTTTCTATTGTAAAAGCTTATTCGTAAAAAGTTAAACTTTAATAATATGTACGTGTGTATTCGTAGAGATCAAAGATGTACTATCTTAAGAATTCATAAATTCTTGTTATGTAATAAGAATCTAAATGTAATGTTTCGCGAAAGAGCGGATTACGGAATTAATGATTGATCGAAGGTGTACGATCTGAAAGATTCATAAGTTCTTTTAATATAATTTGAGTCTGAGATACTTTTTAAAAAGCTAGAGCATTGCAAAAGTAATAATTCATCGAAGGATTTATAAATCTTTGGATTTAACTTGAGTTTAAACAGCACTGGAAGAGAGGATTGTCGAAGTAACGATGACTTCAAGGTACACCGTTTTAAAGATGCATAAATCCTTATAAGAGGATCCTCGAAGCTAGGAAATTTTTCACGAAAGCAGGATTATAAAAATAACAATGGATTAAAAGATTTATAAATCTTCTAAATTTAATTCCAATCTATACAAATGTATACAGGTGAAAGGTGAAAAGTTGAAAAGGTGAAAAGGTTAAAAGGAATTAGAGAATTAATGATGGATCGAAAGTATGTTTATGTTAAGAAAGTTAAGAAAATTTTTGTTGGTTTCAAAAATGGTAATTTGAAAGATAAATGCACTTATCCTTTCTAGTGAAATGATCAAAATATGGTAATAAATGAACAATATTAATACTTAAACGATAAGAGTTTTCTGATAATAATCCTGTAAAATAATGTTAAAAATGTTGTAGCTTGCATATAAATTGTTGTATATGTTTGTTGGGTATGTATTTAACGTACTAATACTAGTATAACAGCACTAATATGAATTTTCAGTAAAACTAATAAATTTAGGGGCAATGTAAATTCTGTAAATGTTATTCAAAGTGTAAATATTAAATAAGAAGGTGGTACAAACATATTTCAACTCGTTTATAAAATAAACACTTTTGGCAATAGAAAATACTCAAAGATCCACATTGTCTTAAATTGAAGAAATTCTTTGAATAGAAAATCGTTGATTCTAAAAATAATGATGTAAAAAACATTCTAAAAAGGATAATAAAATAAATGGAAAAGTTTCTTTAGTTTAGACACGTTTTAACATCGCATCAACTCCATCACGTGGTTATTAGCGATAGCTAATAATAACAATATTAGCAGAAAGGAATTTATTATTATTAGGATATTCTAGTTAAATATCGCTAAATAAGGCCTTAATAAACATGCCTTTCAGGAAGGTTCAGGAAGGATAAGACGCGTGAAACTTGAGTTTTACCATTGAGATTTCCACCTAAAGCTCCTTTGATCTGGTATTTGTTACGAGAGTAATTGTATTTAAGACAATTTACAGAACATGTGTTTGATGGTAATTTGACAATTACAGATATCGTACGTTGGTTGGTGTTAGGTTTTGACGAATTAGATTTTTAGAATTAGATTTGTATGTGCAAGTTTAGTCTGACCAATTCTAAGTCTGTTTAATACAACTTCATGTCGATGATCGAGATTCCTGAGACCTACGTTCTTGTTAAAAAATTCTTTATTTATTAATTCCACTGCATTCGAGGCTGCTGAGTTTGTCCATTTCATTCGTTTGGTGATTCAGATTAAACATAGCCGTTCCATTTGAGTCGGAGATTTTTCAAACTTTTTTGTTAAAAATAAGGTAGGAACGTCCTTTGCTATCTTCTCCGCCAATTCATTGGAATATTCATCTATGCAAAAATAACTGTTTCACCTTCATTAATTACGGAGTGATTTGTTTCCAATATATCAAATGCGATATCACCAAATCTCTGTACTTGATAAATGTGATAGCATCCCTGTTATCGGTGAGAATAGTGTGGTTTTTGATTGGTCAATTATAAGAAGTTGAATTGCTATTAATTCTGCTGATTTAATGCCAATATTGTTAGGTAATATAAATTTTAATATGTCATCTCCATAGACGATAGCACATTCCGATCGTGTTTTAGAAACCGAGCCATTAATATACTTTTATGGATTCTAGATATTTATTTAGCAAGGGTTAATGCCTTTAATCATTCAGGATTTGTGTTCGATTTAGAATAATTTTCCAGATCCAGGAATTTATCGAAACATGTTTGAATGATCAAAAAGGAATTTTGCAGAATCTATGCCAATAAATTTAAGTAAATTTAACGTCCAATAATCGAACTCTATGTTATTTGTATAATATCGGTAAAAAATTTGTCAAGTATTATTCTTACTGGACAAATTGTAAAGTATCTCGGAGATACAAAAAGGGATATATTATTTATACGTATCGTATTTTTTTGTGTTTAATTAATTTGTTTTTGTTGTTGTTGGTGTTAAACGAGTCTGAAATATAACGTTGTTGGGTCAAAGTAAATAGACTTTGACGAATATAAATTTGCTATTGTAGTTTCGTTCAACCGCCTGACAAGAGAACAAGAGCTCTTCCGAAGTAGGTACCCTGTACCTGTATATTTATCTTTAATTTTCAGTCGAACAAGTACCAGCTTACCATTCTTCTACAGTAACGTACCTCGTTAATTATTCCGAATATTTCATACGTCTTTATGCCTCATTTGTCTTTCATCGAGATAATATTGAACTTTATGACCCACCTTTTTTTACCAAAAGATTTTTAAAGATCAATCAAACCTTACACTTTTATCAAACGAAGAAAATTGAAACTTGCTGTTTATATCACTATATAAC
The DNA here is from genome assembly GCA_963971185.1 of Bombus muscorum. Taxonomy (NCBI): domain Eukaryota; kingdom Metazoa; phylum Arthropoda; class Insecta; order Hymenoptera; family Apidae; genus Bombus; species Bombus muscorum. The sequence continues at coordinate 5,303 of CAXAQV010000017.1, forward strand.
AATATTCAAGTAAGTACATTAAATTACATCATATTTTCGTGTGACACTCAATGCAGTGATGAGGTTGCAGAAACAATAGGAGAGGAAACAAATTCAGCTCGGCTGAATGTCGATTGACAAAAGTTTCAAGATAGACATTTTTTTTCCTTTTTTTTTCTTTTTTTTCTTTTTTTTCTTTAATGTTGTTTTTTTAACAATTTGTCCTGAAGGACATTTGGTAAAGTGTTATATCTCATTGGTAAATAAAAAAAAATAATATAAAATAAATATAGCATGTGGGTGGCTACCCCCAGCGGGGTGCCAGCCTCGTGTTTTCCAAGTTATATCTTTTATGAAGATAGACATTTATACTAATGTGTTTTTAAATACTAATACATTAGTCAAATTACATATTCCATGAACAAATGTAATCGTACGTGTAATAAAACTATTTATTATTTATCTGTTGAAAAATATATAATAAACGTAAACATATTGAGTAATAAATATATAATTTTATTATACCATATAATAAAAATTATTCTATATTAATTATTACAATAAATTATTCCATATTCTATATTCTAGTGATAATAAAGATTATATATCTATAAATCGTAAATATATATTTTACAATATAATATGCACTAAAATTCCTTGTTGAAGATAATTACCATATTTAAAGTCGAAAAAGGTTCATAAAATGCCAAAATTTATAGAAAGTCTAAGGTGATTAATAACCCAGATTAATGTAAATAATCAAATGTAATTGTCGCTAATGACCTGGTAATTAAAGTAACATCAATCATTAATAAAATAAAAGTACCGTATGCCATTAAAAATTGCAAAGACCATCATTTATAATATACTTCTAGTATGTTATAATTTTTTTTTGTTTATAATTGTCCAGTGAATCATCTTTTTCTCCTTTTTCAATCTATTTAAGAATAATCGTGATATATCTTTGTTCTCTAACACTAATATCTTCTTTCTAATTCTTCCGAGAATTTTACACAGTTTACGTGTCTTTTACATCTCTTGTTATTTATCAAAATTGATAAATGACAAATTAATAAATGATAAATTTGTTAGGAAGATGATACAGTTACACTGTACATGTGAATGTGTGTGTAAGCGTCAGGGCGTGTCCAGGCCTGAGTTGAGACAAAGGACGATTGGCAGTTGTTAAGAAGCATCCAGAAGGGCCGGTTAGCTGTCGAGTGTAGAGAAAGTGCGGAGACGCGTGCAAGTGTGAATGGAAGAATAAGTGAGGAATCCTTCTTGTAATAAATATAATATTATTCCAATATTACACCCCAGTGTATATTCAGTGTTCCCTCAACATTATTTCGGCACCAAAGATCCACATTTCTTACATGGTAGCAGAGCGTGGTTCGTCAATCTTGCGAATCAGTTTGAATAAGTGTTAGCAAGGGAAGAAACGTTCAAAGAAAAACAAGGGAAAATATACTTCGAGCACGTAGGAACTCTTGAGTAAGTGATAAGGAATCAATCAAAATGGAGAGATCGGAAATCACGATACCCATATTCGATGGTGAGGATTATAGTATGTGGAAACAAAGAATCACGATGCTTCTGAGGTATAAAGAATGCGAGATTGTTATAACTAGAGTGAAGACCGAAACAGATAATGAAGATTGGGACAAAAGGGATCTGAAGGCAGTAAATATAATTTACAGTGCCATCACAAATAGACAATTGGAATATATCAGGGAAGAAAAAACGGCATATGGAATAGTGAAAAAGTTCGACGAAATGTACTTGAAAGAGTCGACGGCACTACAGCTCATATGCAGAAGGAGATTGGAAAGGATAAGACTTAGGTGAAGTAAAAGAATACCTTGGAATAAATATAGAGTATGATTATTTCAAAAATAAAATGAGTTTAAGCCAAAAGAAATACATTGAATCATTAGCAGACAAATATAAATTACAAAATAGCAAATCGTACTGTACATCTATGGAGAGCAACTGAAAAATTGAAAAAGCTGAGATAAATAGAGAGGACATTGGATACAAGAATTTAATTGGCGCACTATTGTACATTAGTGTAAATACCAGGCCTGATATAAGTTATAGTATAAATTACCTGAGTAGATTTCAAGACTGTTGTAGCGAGACACATTTTAAATATGCTTTGCGAATATTGAAATATTTGTACCGGACTAGAGATTTAAGTTTAAATAATAAGAGGAACGAGAGGTGTGAAACGATAGATTGCTATGTAGATGCTGATTGGGCAGGAGATCATTTAGATAGGACATCGACTTCTGGATATGTAGTTAGATTGTATGGAAATGTAATTGGATGGAAATCTAAAAAACAAAGGTGTGTGACAAAAGGTTCGACGTATGCAGAGTATGTAGCTTTGTCGGAAGCAGTGAGTGAATTGATGTATATTAGAGAAATTATGAAAATCTTCAATGTAAATCTAAACGATAACCCTGTAAAAATTTATGAGGATAACTCCGGAGCGATAAGTATAGCAAGGTACGGAAATTTTACAAAAAATTCTAAATATATTGAAGTTCATTACCACTACGTTCACGAGTGCTTAGAGGAAGGCAAGATAGATATAATTAAAGTAGGTACAGATGAAAATACTGCGAATATCTTTACGAAGGCACGGTGTAAAGAGAAATTTGAAAGGTTTAGGTCATGGATGAATGTAAGCTAGAAGGAATGTAAATAAAGTGTACAGTGTAAATGTAAGGAGGCGTGTTAGGAAGATGATACAGTTACACTGTACATGCGAGTGTGCGTGTAAGCGTCAGGGCGTGTCCAGGCCTGAGTTGAGGCAAAGGACGATTGGCAGTCGTTTAGAAGCATCTGGAAGAGTCGGTTGACGAGAAGCGTGCGTGCGAGTAGGTTTACGAGGTCTTCAGGGTATAATATATGTGTATAACTGTTGTGTGTAAAATAAAGCGAATTATTTGAATTTCCGAATCCCTCCTATATCTTTACAATATGTAAGTAATAATAATTTATCGTGAAGTAAACGAATTCAGAAAATATTGATTTAGTACTGCCGACAAAGGTTTTAAGCGCATTATATGTGTATGTGACCTCTTTCTCGTGGTTTAATTCCTTAAAGATGAGCGTGAAACGAAACGTTTGATTCAATTGTTCATCTTTTCATTTTCTACTTTGTAATTATATTATCATAATATTTCATTTTGCTCATTTTATTACATTGTTATTTTTTTGGTATACGCTGTTTGTAATAATAAATTAATACATCGAGTAAATGTTGTTTATGAAGATATATAGACTATAGAAATAAAAAAGTTTATTCAATTATAATATATGATTTTCTCACTTTGTACTTCACTTATATATCTCATTCTTTTATGTATGCTTTATTATATACATAATTATTTTATGGAAATTTTTAATATTATATATTTATATCGCTTTAGCAATAATTTAAACGAATTTGTTTATTGCAGATTATTGCATTAATTGAAGCAAGATGTTTGATTATAATAGGATTGACAATATTTTATGAAAATCATACGCGTACTCGGTTGATCAATATCTGTAATCGGCACCTTGGCCTCGCCTTAAAGGAATCGAACAAACTCATCACGAAACGATATTCGAAGATGGTACCGTTAAGGAAATTTTTAATATTATATATTTATATCGCTTTAGCAATAATTTAAACGAATTTGTTTATTGCAGATTATTGCATTAATTGAAGCAAGATGAAGTTTGCAGAACATCTGTCTGCTCACATTACGCCTGAATGGCGTAAGCAATACATAAGCTATGAGGTAAAATAAAACAGCCTTGGAAATTAAAATATTTATATTTTAATCGTCTTTGTTAAAAATTTATTTCTATGCTAATGGAGATATACAGGGTGTTTCAGAATAAGTAGGAAATATTTTAGGAGTAGCTTCTGCATATATAAACGATAGAAAGACTTTATATAAATATATCTTACTTGACTTTGTTTTCGAGTTATAGTGGATTTAATTTTTATTCTTTTATTTTGTACACTACTTTATATACTACTTTTCATAAAAGGTATTTGAGATGGTATTTTTATATTCCAATGCAAGCTTGCAGATATCTTACCAATGACTGTCTTACTATTTTTAAATATCCAGATGTAGTCTGTATTTGCTGGAAAATTGAGAAACGCAATACTTGTCTACGGAAAGAAATATGAATTGCAAAAGAAAGACCGTTATAATTTGAAAAGAAAGTCAAATAGGACATATCCTCATATGAACTTTTTATGGTTTAGGTATATAGAAGCCAATCCCAAAATATTTCCTACTTATTCTGAGACACTCTGTACAATAAAAGATCAGAACACTATTAATTAAAATGACCTCTTTGGATTAATAGGAAATGAAGGCAATGCTCTATACTGCTGTAGAAGAAGCACCGTCAGCTGAAAGCGGTGTTCGTGATACTTCGCATGATAACGCACCGATAGAAAGTTCTGATCAAACGCAAATTTTGCGTATGATGGATGAAGAAGAAGAAAATGGTGTGTATTCAATAGAGGTAAACGTAAAGTTGGTGGTAAACGACAAGCTACTAGTAAAGAAGACAAACGGACATTGCTGAAAGAAGAAACAGTTGATATAGATATATCAAATGCCAGTTAAAAATAGTTCAATTGTTTTATTATCAGAACCTACGCAAAGCAATATTATTCCAAATTTAATGTTATTTTTATATAGGCAATAGTTTGCTAGAAAGAGTGCAGGTCGTACTTTATGAACAATTAATATTTCCTTTGTGCATCAAAATTGAAGATTGTGAGGCTGAACTGAACAAGTGCCTTGTATATATCCTGTTTGTTAAAATATGAATTTAATAACTTAGTGTAAAGATATAGAAGGGATTCGGAAATTCAAATAATTCACTTTATTTAACACACAACAGTTATACACTGAATATATGTTATACTCTGAAGACCTCGTATACCTACTCGCACGCTCGCTTGTTGTCAACCGACTCTTCCAGATGCTTCTTAACGACTGCTTATCGGATTTACATGATTTGTCGAATTACTTAATAGAACCTTTAAACCTTATTACTTTATTTACATTCCTCTTAGTTTACATTCATCCATCACCTAAACCTTTCAAATTTCTCTCTACACAATGCCTTTGTAAAAATATCCGCAGTATTTTCGTTTGTACTTACTTTAATTATATTTATCTTGTTTTCCTCTGAGCACTCGTGAACGTAGTGGTAATTCATACTTGAGAAATGTATAAAGTGTATCATAATAGTTGTACATAGATAGTTGTACATAGATAGTTGTATGTAGAAACAGGATTGATATTTTAAGATGTTCATTTTGCAACGAGCAACAGTGCAGTCTATCTGTTATTTATACACAACACATTTTATACACTGATTGTAATGTCGTAAAGTCCGCGACGCTCGTGGACATTAGATGTTCCACTGTCCGCCGGGAGTCATCAGCAGGAGCACGATGTCTTCCACTTCGAGTTCGGAATATATCTGGACTCTCATTTCCCTTTCTTCTCCTATAGGGAACATTCTGTCCACTGGCCTCGGGGATTTTGTTCTGCGATGTTTCTGTTTGGTTCGAATGTAGCATTAAATACCATTAGTGACTATACCTTTGACTATCGTTAAAGAATATAAATGATAATATAAAATTGTACTGTACAAAAATGAATTTTATATTAAAGAAATTATTGCTGTAAATATATGTGTCTAATAAATATATTTCCAAAACTTATATTTATTCCACATATATTTTTGTTTTTATATTTGATTATTTAAAAGAAAGAAAAAATACTAAATAGTTAATTGACTAAGTGAATTTATTTGTAAATGAAAATGCTATGTACCTATTCTTATTCCTTGCAGCAATGAAAATACAGCAATTTTGTTGATTATTTTCATTTGTCTGCCTTAAAGAAATAATAAATATAAATGTGGTTGTATGGTGGGATATTTTCATGCAATGAAATCGGTGTAAGGAATGTTGTTTGGGAATAAAATAGGACATAGTGCATGTGAAATTAAGGGGAGAGTTTGTGCCATTACATTATTGGTTTTGAATTTCTTCCGAAGATATAAAGCTTTAAATTGCAAAATACAACTTTGGCCTATGAAAACATATCGTACTTGTGAATTTTCGCTTTGGAAATTATTTAGAGGTTCGTGTTTATTTTCTTTTATTTTAATTTAGAAAGTTCGAGGTATTTTAATAACATTTTTCAAAACTGGAAAATTAATCATGCGATGGTGGAAATCATTAACTAATCCTTGTTACAACAAAATTATAATAGTGTGAATAATAAAGAATGTAGTAAATAATTAAATACCTGCAAAATTCTACGATTATGCTACAACAAATAATACTAAATTATGCAAAATAAAATTTGATGAAAATTTGATGTATAGTTCTAGAAATTTCGCGATAGCTGGATCAGAGAGCATTGTAGTTTCGAAGAAGATACAAGAAAAATTTTAAAGTGACATATCTCTTAAATGAATTTCACCTCTATTAAATCTGATGGTTTAATTATATGACATTGCAGAGCTATATATAGGTATATGTGTATATTATAGTCATATTATAAATTCATCAAGAGTTTGAATTTTGATAAAACATTTTGGCACGATATTCTATATACAGTCTTCTATTACCAATTATTTTCTCAATGAATTCAAATAAATACAATGGCCACGACACGTATTGACACATACTCTCATTTTTAAATGAAACGTTTGTTTTTATCAGGTTCCATATTTCATTTTCACAGTCTGAAATTTTTGGAGTCGTATGAAATAACTATTAACTAAGCGATACGAAATTTAATATTCTGGAATCTAATTAATTGATATGTAAGTACTGTAAGAAATACAATGGTGCAGTAATACTTTTTATAGCCACAGTAAGTAGGGGATTAACCATTTTCCATGGAATTTCAACAATTTTATGAAATATCATTTATGAAATAATTTGTAACTCCATTTAAAATGGAAACTTAAAAGAACATGGTGAACAATTCAAACGTTGCGTAGGAGAATTTTTAAGCGTGATTCATAGATAGAAAAACTAATTCATCCTACATTTATTGTTCTGTTATACAGTAAATTATTTACGACTACCTTGTTACGTAATGTAAATACCGTATACTGCAGTAGCGTAAGTCAAAGATGAAAGTTGTGAATGTAGGAGGATCACGAGTTGATCGAAGGATATGCTAAAAAAATGAGAGAGTAATATATGTATATGTATAATTACTGATCAAACGAATTCTATACAAACTATTATAAGAATGTTTGATTATAATAGGATTGACAATATTTTATGAAAATCATACGCATACTCGGTTGATCAATATCTGTAATGGGCACCTTGGCCTCGCCTTAAAGGAATCGGACAGACTCATCACGAAACGATATTCGAAGATGGTACCGTTAAGGAAAGGCCGACGCTATCCATATCAGAATCCAAATTCATTTAGTTATGGTGCTCATTTTAAGACACTTTGCACTTATTAAAATTCATGTCGGATCTGTTTTTGCAGATTTTAAAACACCTTAAGAAATTATTTGTGTTTAGTATTATTTCAACCAGTTGAACATTTTTTCCCATGCTTGTCAAGAATAAAACATATATAATTGATAGATATGTATTTATTCATTGACTGACGTAAGATATTCGTAGTAAGTTTGTACATGTATTTATTTAATACTTCAGTAATCTACAAAAAATTGTAATAGTTCCATTATGGGCAAACTTGTTTAATTGTATCTATACATGCATTCTTGTTGTTTAAACATAAACACAGAATGGTGAACACTCGTGTATCTTCAGTAACTTGTTATGTACGTACGTAGTTAGTTTTAGTCTTAGTTATGCACGAATTGTTTCAACTAAAAATATTTATGTATCATAATTGTTTCACAGAAGTTTATAAAGGAAAATACAAATTGTTCAAAAAGTTAATAAGATAAATTTAATTCTTTTAATACATCATTTTTGTTTAAAAAAATAAAAAACTACTTATCATAAAGTAGTTAAATGTAGCACACACAGCGTTAAAAATATCATATTTAATTATGCAGCCATTCATCTATTAAATGTCCAACCTCAACTCTGGCAGCTTTTAACTGAAGTGGATCATTTTTGGAAGGAGGATACATGTTGGCACAATGAGCAGTACCTATGGTCATAATAATAAATAAAATTTTTGTATTACATGAAAAATGAAAAATTTCAATTAATATGTACACACCATCAATATAAATGACAGGTATTTGCGGATTTGGTGATTTTGTAATTCCCAAAACATGCCAAGGATCAATTGATCCATGTACAAATACTACATTTGTAGCCTTTAAATCTAATCCTCCATACAGAATATTTGTTCTATTCACTGCCGAATTCAGCAAATGAATATTGTACCTGTTAGAATACGGAAATGTTATAATTTTATAGCTAATGATTTATCATAATTGAGAAATGTATTTACCGTAATTTTAAATAAACCTTGGGCCAAATATATCAATGCATTGTTGTACAAAGAAATCTACTGGGAAAGTTTCACTAAATAATTTTGGGCGTGCTGTCGAAGTTTGAAAGAATCCAAATTCTGTACACGTTTGGTACGTCCATTGACGTCCTACAAGAAATATATTTTAAAATACAATAAATAAAAATTAAAACAGCAATAATATAAGTAAAAAAATACATTACCCCCTTCTGCTTCTTCGCTAGTCCATGTTATGTTCCGAAGTTTGTGAATCATTTTATTATACGTATAATCCAAACACTTTTTTTCTGATGCCTGTAATATTTTAGTGCTCAAAATTGCAAGTCTGTCAATAGCAATACCCAATGTTTCGTTCGTTAATGTGTCGCAGGCACTATCGATAGTTAAATTAGCCATTGCGGAATTATTACGATTGTCTTTATTGTACTGTACAATACCAGTAAAGATGCTTGCTATTGTTTCATACAAATTCGAAATATCATTACGTTTGGTATGTTGGTTGATTGGATCACATATACTATAAGTAAAAATAATTTTTCAATAATGATATATTTGATTTGTAAATGAAGAATTTTACTTTTACTTACATAAATTTTTTAGCTATTCCTTGTTGACCGATAGGATGATGTAACATTATATGAAATTGTTTGTTTGCTTCTAGTATTGCATTTACACATGCTTCAGAATATTCTTTGAGGGCATTTTCGACAACAACAAAGTATTCTATAAAGTATAATTATTAATATAAAACACTTCTGTTTTAAATAAAATATTTTTTATATTTAAGTGTATTTTATATTTACCCTGAAAATCAATTTCTGCTAATGAAGGACCACTAGCAGAAACAGCCCCGTGTACTAAATGAGGATATTTATTACGCAATCAAGCAGCTAATGATCCAGCATATGATCCTCCAAATGCAATCCATTTAGTACCAGCTGGTAACTTGTAATTAATATTCATGAATTCTATAAAGTAAGCCAAATCTGCAAGTGCCTGTTGCGATGAAAGATACATTAAATTTTTCACGCCGAGATCCCTGCAGATAACAAAAACATAACATTATAACTTAAAATGTATCAATTATATATTTTATAAACAATGTTACATACGAAGTAGGATGACTTTGTCCATAAAAGCGGTGTTCCACTTGAAAACATAGTGCTCAAAATTGCTTAGCATATTCGATCCATTGACCTTCTGCCATCCATTTAGCATTTGCTGCAGCTTCACCACTTATCATCAAAAATACTGGACCACCTTTCTTATAGTGCTCTCCATTTACGAAATATCTCTGAAAAAATAATAAAAAGATTTATATTATAAAATAAAAATTAAGAAATATTTAATATATTCTTATTACCTGTTGCCAAACACGCGCATCAGTTGGATTAAGGTGATCTAGAAACTGTGTAAACCATTCAGCACTTGGAAGTTCATGATCTTCAGATAAAATTGGAGCACCTAGATTATCATATTTGCTTTGACCCCTCATAAAAGTCTCCCATAATATACTATTATTTATAAAATTAACGAAGAATAATAATAGTAGTAAACGGTTCATAGTATCTTAGGTTTGGATAAACTATAAAATATGCATTCTGAAAAAATAAAAACTAAGCTTATTATTTATATTACACATAAAAAATTAATATATTACGAATATTATTTTATCAATTTTATTCTCTAGTAAATTAAAACATAACGATAACATAGTTAATACTACCTTTTTAAAATACAAGTTGTCTTACATTTATTATTTATAGAAATGATATTTTAAAAATTAGTTCTTATAATATAGGCACTAATATTATTCTTGTACAAATTTACACGTGTTTTTTATATATGAGTACTACAACTTATTAACTTGAAACCATGCTTGGAACAAAATTCCAATCTTTCCAACATGATAAAACTAAAAGAATATAAATATAAAAAGCAGAGGAATATACTTACAAATTTTATAGTAATGATAAGTTGTTCTTTCCTGTTTAGAGCTTCTTTTTCTTTATAGTACTTATCGAATAATCTACTTAGTTCGTTTTAATATATACAATATTTAGAGAAAACATTATAATTTGTAAACTTGATGTAATGAACAATTTTGCTGCTTTGCAAAGGCACTATATGTGTATTGTTAACTTGTTGGCTTGTAGCAGTTTGCAGTACGTGCAGTCTAATATATATATATTATATGTATAGCTGATATAGTATGTGTATTTTTTGTATAGCGCCGCCTATAAAACGGTTTATTACAATAAATATATATATATGTATATCATATACACGAGTATAAGTTAGCAAATAAAAGCGCATAAATCATTTTACGAAAATAGTTCGTGAAAAAAAGACAGATACAAAAGTTCCAGATAACATTACCAAAAATGGCTCTAAATATATGAAAACATTTTAGATTTTAAATAAATGATACATGTAGTTAAAATATTATCAATGTAAACTGTGTAATGTTAATTGTTAACGTAACTCGTAAGTACACTTATTTGTCTTGTATTACTTTTTGTTATACTGGATATTAATTAGATTAAATATAAATGGATAAAATCCAATTTTTTTTTTCATTTGAAAAGAGTTACATTAAGAATCTTCTTCTATTATTTATTATACATACACATAATTACTTCTTAAAAGATAATTATCATACAATCTACTAAAACTATATTTTTAATGTTTTATACATATTTCTACGCATTATACTATTTATCTTATGATATTATAATATTTTGTTTTTTATATATTTAATAGTTCTGTTTATATATATTTAAATATATATTTGTGCATGTTGCAATCTTTTACAAAGTAGAAGTGTTACGTCGAGTAACACTCTCCTTCACCGGGTCACCCACCGCGGGCAGGTTAGCAACCAGATGTACACATATTATCGCGTGTCACCTTCGATAATCTCACGGATCTATCCTTTTGTTTATTACGGAAACGTTCGTTTTGTCACATATGATGTTTTGGGTCGCGAGGTTTATTATGTGTCGTGTCTTTAACCGTCGCCCGCGGTTCGCCGGCGTCGTATACACATAATTTCACCTTCTCGACAAAAACATACAATGTTTTGACGAACGTATGGTAGCCGCCTGGCCGCGAGTTCCAGAAAGGTCGATGGCGGTTTGTTTGTTTCATAAGGAAATCGACCTACGTGATCTTCAGCGAGTGCGGTGGTGTGATCCTAAGGTAGTGGGGGTTGTTTATCCGAAAGACAAAGAATCGGTCTAATATCATCAGTCTATTACGAAGACTCAATCGGAACAGTCGCATTCGGATAAGCAACCTCATCAGTCACACTGTACTCGCACTTTCTAGTGGTAACTTCCGATACTTTTGAAAGAATACTCCTTTATACGTTGTAATTCTTATCGGACTTAAATATATTTAATTGTTCTACAACCGTAGAATAATTTGTATTCAGTTAAACCACCCCGGTTATCCTAATCGCAGCACGGGGAGCGACCACTTCGCGGCGTCGATTGATCGAATCGTAGCGAGAATTTACGACTCCCGCTGACGCGTTTCGTCGAGACCGCGTCTCTCCGTGAATGGTCGTAACAAGAAGATTGAATTCACATATATATTTAATAAAATTTTATTATTGTTATAACATTTAAAAATCCTTGACAAAATTGAAAAAATGTTTTATTTATATTAAAAATTAAATTCAAAGTAAATGTTAATTGAGAGAATATTCTGAGGGTAATAATATAATAAAAGATTGTCTCAATATCTGATAAAAAATACAAAAATCCACATAGCCAACTTCAAATAAAAATGTTTGTAATTATTTGTGTGCTATAGCTCTACTTTCTTATATATAATCAACTATTTGATGGATATAGTTCGGTTAAAAAAAAATAAAAATAAAACGTTTGTACAAAAAAAATATACATATATATATATATATGAGGATATATTTTTTACATTCAATATGCATGTATACATATGTACGTAAGCATATAAACAAAATCTTTTTTTGTAAAGTAAAAATCGAAATATGAATGCTTAACATTATAAACTACATATAACTATTATAGATTATATACACATATATCACATATAAGCATTTTATCTAACTGAAATAAATCTTCGAGCGATGACATTATCAAAGGTATTTAATCGGAAAATTCTCGTCAATCCTTACTAGCAGATGGACACTAGAAGCTATCTATATTTGCGAAAAACGTTCTAAATTAAGTAATAAAAAGACTTGTAGCCGTCTAATGAATATCGCCTGTACGTATGAAAAAACAATGGTGCTATGTGTCGTGTAAATCTTGACAGTTAAACATAAGAAGTAAGAATAAAAGTACATCCATATATATGCGTTAGGAAGATGATACAGTTACACTGTACATGCGAGTGTGCGTGTAAGCGTCAGGGCGTGTCCAGGCCTGAGTTGAGGCAAAGGACGATTGGCAGTCGTTTAGAAGCATCTGGAAGAGTCGGTTGACGAGAAGCGTGCGTGCGAGTAGGTTTACGAGGTCTTCAGGGTATAATATATGTGTATAACTGTTGTGTGTAAAATAAAGCGAATTATTTGAATTTCCGAATCCCTCCTATATCTTTACAATATGTAAGTAATAATAATTTATCGTGAAGTAAACGAATTCAGAAAATATTGATTTAGTACTGCCGACAAAGGTTTTAAGCGCATTATATGTGTATGTGACCTCTTTCTCGTGGTTTAATTCCTTAAAGATGAGCGTGAAACGAAACGTTTGATTCAATTGTTCATCTTTTCATTTTCTACTTTGTAATTATATTATCATAATATTTCATTTTGCTCATTTTATTACATTGTTATTTTTTTGGTATACGCTGTTTGTAATAATAAATTAATACATCGAGTAAATGTTGTTTATGAAGATATATAGACTATAGAAATAAAAAAGTTTATTCAATTATAATATATGATTTTCTCACTTTGTACTTCACTTATATATCTCATTCTTTTATGTATGCTTTATTATATACATAATTATTTTATGGAAATTTTTAATATTATATATTTATATCGCTTTAGCAATAATTTAAACGAATTTGTTTATTGCAGATTATTGCATTAATTGAAGCAAGATGTTTGATTATAATAGGATTGACAATATTTTATGAAAATCATACGCGTACTCGGTTGATCAATATCTGTAATCGGCACCTTGGCCTCGCCTTAAAGGAATCGAACAAACTCATCACGAAACGATATTCGAAGATGGTACCGTTAAGGAAATTTTTAATATTATATATTTATATCGCTTTAGCAATAATTTAAACGAATTTGTTTATTGCAGATTATTGCATTAATTGAAGCAAGATGAAGTTTGCAGAACATCTGTCTGCTCACATTACGCCTGAATGGCGTAAGCAATACATAAGCTATGAGGTAAAATAAAACAGCCTTGGAAATTAAAATATTTATATTTTAATCGTCTTTGTTAAAAATTTATTTCTATGCTAATGGAGATATACAGGGTGTTTCAGAATAAGTAGGAAATATTTTAGGAGTAGCTTCTGCATATATAAACGATAGAAAGACTTTATATAAATATATCTTACTTGACTTTGTTTTCGAGTTATAGTGGATTTAATTTTTATTCTTTTATTTTGTACACTACTTTATATACTACTTTTCATAAAAGGTATTTGAGATGGTATTTTTATATTCCAATGCAAGCTTGCAGATATCTTACCAATGACTGTCTTACTATTTTTAAATATCCAGATGTAGTCTGTATTTGCTGGAAAATTGAGAAACGCAATACTTGTCTACGGAAAGAAATATGAATTGCAAAAGAAAGACCGTTATAATTTGAAAAGAAAGTCAAATAGGACATATCCTCATATGAACTTTTTATGGTTTAGGTATATAGAAGCCAATCCCAAAATATTTCCTACTTATTCTGAGACACTCTGTACAATAAAAGATCAGAACACTATTAATTAAAATGACCTCTTTGGATTAATAGGAAATGAAGGCAATGCTCTATACTGCTGTAGAAGAAGCACCGTCAGCTGAAAGCGGTGTTCGTGATACTTCGCATGATAACGCACCGATAGAAAGTTCTGATCAAACGCAAATTTTGCGTATGATGGATGAAGAAGAAGAAAATGGTGTGTATTCAATAGAGGTAAACGTAAAGTTGGTGGTAAACGACAAGCTACTAGTAAAGAAGACAAACGGACATTGCTGAAAGAAGAAACAGTTGATATAGATATATCAAATGCCAGTTAAAAATAGTTCAATTGTTTTATTATCAGAACCTACGCAAAGCAATATTATTCCAAATTTAATGTTATTTTTATATAGGCAATAGTTTGCTAGAAAGAGTGCAGGTCGTACTTTATGAACAATTAATATTTCCTTTGTGCATCAAAATTGAAGATTGTGAGGCTGAACTGAACAAGTGCCTTGTATATATCCTGTTTGTTAAAATATGAATTTAATAACTTAGTGTAAAGATATAGAAGGGATTCGGAAATTCAAATAATTCACTTTATTTAACACACAACAGTTATACACTGAATATATGTTATACTCTGAAGACCTCGTATACCTACTCGCACGCTCGCTTGTTGTCAACCGACTCTTCCAGATGCTTCTTAACGACTGCTTATCGGATTTACATGATTTGTCGAATTACTTAATAGAACCTTTAAACCTTATTACTTTATTTACATTCCTCTTAGTTTACATTCATCCATCACCTAAACCTTTCAAATTTCTCTCTACACAATGCCTTTGTAAAAATATCCGCAGTATTTTCGTTTGTACTTACTTTAATTATATTTATCTTGTTTTCCTCTGAGCACTCGTGAACGTAGTGGTAATTCATACTTGAGAAATGTATAAAGTGTATCATAATAGTTGTACATAGATAGTTGTACATAGATAGTTGTATGTAGAAACAGGATTGCAAAGGGAAACGGCAGAAATGTGAAGATGTGAAAGATACTGGTATCTATCTTTACACGCCGATACTTTCCTTCTAGAGTGAAAGATGATGAATTAAATACCTACTTTCTGTGATGAAGGACGAGCGTATGGCATGCGTGGTGGCATAGGAGCGACAGTACTACAAGATGGTTCAGCGATGGGCGTCGGTTCCGCGATGGGCGTTGGTTCATCAGTTCAGTAGTTGAACTAATGTCCATCGCTGAACCAACGAAATGCGAAACCATCGAAGCTTCCAGGAAAAGTTGGTGACGTGTTGGGCATTGCAGAGGAGACTGTCAAAAAGTAGAATTTGTTAACTTATTATTTTGTTGTCTTTTTCTTTCTTTTTAGTTTTTGCAAGTTTCAATCCACAAGGAATCTCCATCATTAAGATTTGTCGATAGAAGATATCTATTTTCTGCTTTCCTAGCTAATTCATTTTAACGAGTACGTTATATGTAATAACATGAAATGTAACATTTGTGTTACGAGATGTAATACCTGCAATGTTCACAGATTGCCCAAATCTTTGAAGTGACACACTGTGAAGATGATGATTGAGATGTGTATAACACGAGGGGTTAGATTTTGTTATAAAACTTGTATCTTTTAAGGAAGGAAAATATTTTTAATATTTGGTTACGATAACTGGTATATACTTTGTACTTTGTATGTGTTTAAGTGGAATCACGATTCATCAAATACCAAGATTTTCTTTTTTACCAAAAATGTATATTAAATGTGTAATATATCAAAGAATTATTTGTACTATTTTTTATAATTATTTGTATTATATATTAATTAAAATATATTAAATATGCTATTGAAATATATGTAATGAAATATTTATGCATTCCCACATATTTTTGTATATTGCAAAATCTCTAAAAATAGGTTGAAACGAATAGGAAAAAGAGGAAGAACTTTTGTTCATTTCTTTTATAAAAATAATTCATCTTACCTGTCAGTCATAAAATTGAATGTTTATCAATATGTTAGAAAAGTATTCACTACGTTGAAGCGTACATTAGGATGTATGTCATATTAATGGAAAGAGAATTGTGAATTGAAAAAAGCGATTATAAATTTTGCAAGTCGAGTGATTCTAGTATCACTGCTCAATACAGTTAAATTATAAAATCGCTTAAAAAATAACAACGTAAGCAAAGAAGCGATTCAAAGATAATAACCTAAACTGATCCATTTATATCGAACTTAATACTTTATATAACGTAACATTTAGTTTGATACAGATCGCATCATATTATTCACTACATGACCTATTCCACAAAGTACTTTCAAATTAAAAACGAACATTAATCAATGTCGCATATATATCTGCAATAAATTACCCGTCACTAACATTCCATTAAACATCAACCTCTCTCTGCCCAACCCACTTAACTGTTAGACAAAACAATACCTACATCTCATTAAATATCAGTTCCCTTCTGACTGCCGAAGAGTGCAGACGTGCCGGGTGCCCAGAGAGGTCTCTCCCCCGAAACCGAAGAGAAAGTGTGGAGAGAAAGTGTCTCGAAAGTGCGAAAACCAGGGAAAAATGCAACGAGTGCCACCGCTCAGGATATCAAACAGCGGCGAAACATATGCCATTCAAAGAAATATCGACACACAAGAAGGTTCAGAAACCGAAATGGATATCACTCGAATGAAAGACGATAGAAACACCAACAACAACGAACTGACACAACAAGACGGAAGCTGGAAGGTCGTAACTCCCAGCAAAAGAAGGAAAATAACAACGAACGAGAATACTAGGAGGGCTGCTGAAGCAGAAAGTAAGCAGTGGCTCCAAGAAATCCCACTTCAAAATCCCTTCAGCGTACTACCCCAAGAAAAGGAACCGGAAAAAACTGAAGAAACAAATCACATTGCTAAGCCTCCACCAATATACATCGACGCGCAAGTAATAGACCCCCTCCTCGAACTGCTAAACAATACGGCAGGCAAAGAAAATTACAACATCAAACAACTAAAATTAAACCAAATAAAAGTGCAAACGAATACCCCAGATACCTACAGAAAAGTGGTAAAGCTGCTAAAGGTAAAAAACGCCGGATACCATACCTACCAATTAAAATCGGATGAAAGCTACAAAGTAGTAATCAGAGGATTACACCCAAGGACAAGCACAAGCAACATATGCGAGGAACTAGCCAAAATCGGACACCAGGTAAGGGCAATAAACAACATAACGAGATTTGATACTAAACAACCACTACCGCTATTCCTAATTGAACTCGAACCTAAAAACAACAACAAGGAAATTTACGAAATCAAACAAATCCTAAACACAATAATTACAGTCGAACCACCCAGACATAAAAAAGACATACCACAATGCATGCGGTGTCAACAATATGGACACACGAAAAATTACTGTAATAGAAACCCGGTGTGCGTCAAATGCGCAGAAAAGCACCTGACAGCGTACTGCCCACACACGGGAAAAATAAACGAAGTAAAGTGCTACAACTGCAACGGAAACCACCCGGCCAGCTACAAAGGCTGCCCAGCAAGAAAAATACTCCAACGCAAACTGTTTCCGCCGCCTAGAAGCAGGTCATTTAACTATCACCACACTCAACAAGACAGGACGGAAGCTGAGACACCAATAAAAGTACAGCAAGTAATGAATATCAACCACAATAATACAAACGCCCCTGGCAGTCGAAGCTACGCGCAAGCAACCAAGGAAATAACACCCGTAGCCAGCCAAAAGCACAACAACAACACCAACGACGCTACAGAAATAAAAGTACTATTAAAGCAATCCATCAAAAGCACCGACATGTTAACAAGAACGATAAGCGAACTACACGAAGCATTCAAACAGCAATCACTACAAATCACAGCTATGATACAACTGGTAACAAACATGCTAAGCAAAAAGTAAAAATAGACGAACTAAAAATAGACGCCTGAAACTCTAACGGCCTACAACAAAGGGCCTTTGAAACCAAAGCATTCCTGTACCACAACAACATAGACATACTAACGCATTTCACAACAAAAGCTACACAAAAATACCGCACTATACCATATACGATACCAAGCACCCCTCAGGAAAAGCACACGGAGGGACCGCAGTGATAATAAGAAACGATATTAAATACCACCTACACAGCCAAGTTAGTAAAGAACACATACAAGCAACTACCGTTACCGTACAAACTAGCAGCAACCGTCTACAGCTGTCAGCAGTATATGCACCACCGCGACACAAAATTGCAGCACAAATGTGGGAAGAATACTTCCAACAACTAGGCGACAAGTATATTGCAGCAGGAGGCTATAACTCAAAGCACACAACATGGGGATCAAGAATCACTACACCTCGAGGCAGAACCCTGGAAAAACACATCAAGAAAAACAACCTCAATATATTATCCACGGGAAGACCGACATACTGGCCGACAGACCTGAGCAAAATCCCTGACCTACTCGACTTTGCAGTCACAAAGGGATTAAATGGAAATAAAATAGACATAGCATCCAGTCTCGAGCTTAGCTCCGACCATACACCCATAATAATAACATACAGAAACAAGCCAATACTCTACAATAACTCAGAGACACTATGCAACAAATCCACTAATTGGCAAACCTTCAAAGAAATAATCGAAAGCAAAATCAACTGCAACATCCCACTGAAAACGCCCGAACACATCGAACAAGCTGCAACAACACTTACAGAAACTATACAAGAAGCAGCACGGGCAACCACAAAACCAGAAACTACCACTAGACAAACAAAACAAATCCCATCAGACATCCTCGGAAAAATTAGAGAACAAAGAAAAGCGAAAGCAAAATGGCAAAAACATAGAACAAAAAAAAACAAAAAACACCTAAACAAACTTCGCAAAGGAAATAAAAAACAAAATAAAAGAGCACAACAACAACGAATTCACAAAGTTCATAGAGTCACTATCTGCACACGAGAACTACAACTACTCACTATGGAAAGCCACAAAAAAAATAAAGAAGGCGATAAAACCAGCCCCAGCAATCAGAAAAGCAGACAACACATGGGCAAGAAGCAACGAAGAGCAAGCCGAAGAATTTTCCAACCACTTATGCAACACATTTACACCACACAACACCAATAACAGCAACCGCAATGGCCATACGGACGACGATGCGCTAGCCACTAGCACTGCAATCGACAAGCAATACACCATACCCAAAACAACAGCACAAGAAATTAGAAACATAATCGAAGAAACAAAAAACAACAAAGCACCAGGAATCGATCTAATCAATGGCAAAATATTGAAAAACCTCCCTCCAAAAGCGATGCGACTAATCACGATAATATACAATGCAATTCTAAGATTGCAATATTATCCTAAATTATGGAAACAGGCACAGATCATAATGTTACCCAAACCAGGCAAAGACCCACACGAAACAAAATCTTACAGACCAATATCACTACTTACAGTGCTCTCCAAAATACTAGAAAAAGTAATATACGCCAGACTAAAACCAATAATAGAGAGGGAAAAATTAATACCAGACCATCAATTTGGATTCAGAAACAAACACTCCACCATAGAACAAATGCACAGGCTTGTCAACGAAATAATACACACAATAGAAAACAAACAATATTGTACAGCCCTATTCATGGACATAGAGGAAGCTTTCGACAAAATAAACCACGAAAGCCTAATTCAAACAATCAAGAAACAATTCCCGGAAAAAATATACCAAATAATAAAATCATACATAAGCAACAGAACCTTCACAGTAAAAATCAAAGACGTACACTCCGAAGTCAAAGACATCAAAGCGGGGGTTCCACAAGGAAGCGTCCTAGGACCCATAGTATACACACTATACACGGCCAACATTCCAACAACTACCAATAGCAAAATACTGACATTCGCGGACGACACAGCCGTGCTAGTCAGGCACACTAACCCTGTAACAGCAGCCACAATACTACAAGAGCACATCACAAAAATAGAAAAGTGGCTACAAGACAAACAAAATCAAAGCTAACCCTAGCAAATGCAACCACATCACATTCACATTGAGAAAACAGATAACACCAAACATCATCCTGAACGGCACGCAAATAACACAAACAAGGCAAGTCAAATACCTTGGACTCCACATAGACACACACTTCACATGGAAGCAGCATATCAAATCAATAATAGACAAAATACAGATAGCAAGGAGACAAATGCACTGGTTAACAAGCCGAAAATCCAAACTAAGCACAGAAAACAAACTGAAAATATACAAAATAATCATAAAGCCAATCTGGACATACGGAATTCCACTATGGGGAACAGCAGCGATGAGCCATATAAACAAAATAGGAACAATCCAAGCCAAAATCCTTAGAACAATGGTAAACGCCCCGTGGTACGTTAGAAACGAGGACATACGGAAAGACCTGGGAATACCAACGGTCAAAGAAGAGATTACCAGATTCGCAACAAGATACAGAGCAAGAATAGAAACACACCCGAACCAGCTGGCAGCTGAAACGTGCAACACAACAAACATCGCAAGAAGACTAAAAAGGAAAC
The DNA here is from genome assembly GCA_963971185.1 of Bombus muscorum. NCBI lineage: Eukaryota > Metazoa > Arthropoda > Insecta > Hymenoptera > Apidae > Bombus > Bombus muscorum. The sequence continues at coordinate 26,335 of CAXAQV010000017.1, forward strand.
ACCCAACAGACCTCATAAAAGATATAACTTAGAAAAAAACGAAGCTGGCATCCCGCTGGGGGTAGCTACCCACATGCTATATTTATTTTATTTTATTTTTTTCTTCACCAACAAGATATAACACTTTACCAAATGTCCATAAGGACAAATTGTAAAATAACCAAAATAAAATAAAAAATAAAAAAATACTATATCAGTGTTATTTCCAAACTTTTGCATAAATATTCGGACACTTGACAATTATTGCAGATATCAAGATAATGCATAGGAAATGTTGTTTCTCTAAAACTTCAATTTAGCAAGCAATATTACTAATTATGAAATTTTCTCATATCGTTAAATATCAACAGTATTATGGATGAAGAAATTTCTTATAAATGACGTACATTGAACGTTAGAGAGATTTATAAGGAACACAACGAAAGTTCATTATTGGTCATCATAGATAATCGCTATGTTCGTATGATCCTGTTACAGAAGTTCAAAGTGGAAAGAAGAACATGAAAGTTGCTAGAAACAAACCTAGTATATAGGAAGACTTTAACACTTTATCTACATCACTCAGTCAGGTCTTTAACACAAAAAAGCTGTAAATGAAGAAAATTATAAAAGCTGTATTATAAGAAATTCTTCATCTTAAAATTGGTGATTCTTACAAACCTGTAATAACGAAACTGAATATTCACTGAGAAAGTACCTTGAATGAATTGGAAATTGACTTCCACAACATTTACGCGCAGTTAAAGGTTGTGTATTTTCGTGAAGTCGCGGGGAGACGCGATCGCGTTGAGGCGCGTCAACGACAGTCGTAAATCCCCGTTACGATTATACGAATCGACACCGCGAGCAGGCCGATCCCCTTATTTCTGTTAGGATAATAGGGCTGTTTGTGGTTGAATAACTGTAGTCTACAGTTCTATAACAGAAGTATATTTACACCAGATTACAACCCGTAGACCGTATAGAGAAAATCTTGGAGGTCGTCGGACCGTACAATGTTTGACCCGAGGGTGGATAGTGTTAGCGCGTTGAATGCCGAGACCGTGTTAGAATAGTAGACGTGACTACCCGATGAGCGAAAGAATTGATACCGCGATGTTATCTGAGTCAACAGCATCTGTTCATTATCTGGACCTGAGAGTGATTAAAATTTGCGTTCTTAGCAGGCATCGAATGAAACAGTTAACTTTTATAGATAAAAGTTGTTCTCTGAACTTTCAACTTTTCAGTAATGTTTTTCTGCTCTACGTTAACTTTATACCTTGACATTCTAATTCTGTTGTAAAAGTACTGTTAGGATAGTCATTTTGTATTACGTTAACAAAAGTTCTGAATGGCCATATACCATTTAACAGATATTTTAGGGTAAAATATAAAAGTTGGAATTATTTTTAAATTAGCATTATTAAAGGAATTGAAAGCAAAGTAAGTATAGAAGAGAAAGGAAGTTGTGATTTTTATAAGCGTAACTGTTTTATTGTACTAGCAACAGGAGGAAAATTGAACAAAACGAAATGAATTAATGTGAAAAATTTAGATTGGCATTTTAGATTGGGAAATGCAAACATTAAAAATGGATCAAAACATCGTTAATAAGAATCAAATTTTAGGATTAAAAATTTTCGTTGTTTCGACATGTCAGATCAAAACGTACTGATTCTATTACAATGGTCAAAATGTATTAAATGTATTGAACGTATTGCAATATATATGTCGGAAACAGAAGGACAACGGGGCCCCCCCGTTGGAATTATTTGGAAAAGCCTCAATACTGTAGCATTTACGAAATAACCCAGACATAGTCATTCGAAACTTGAGACAATGAGCTTAGACTCGAGGCGATAACCGGTCGCCGAGCGTAGCCACGGTCACGGGATGAACGTTCCACCTAACAGAGAAGTGCCAATATTATGAGACACACGTTGTGTTAACAATCAAACCCCGAGCAGGAACAATGTCGCAGCTACGCGGGTCTGCCTAGCAACGGCGGCTGCAATCTTGTTGGTATCCCCGGCCAATATTCAACAAAACGAACGCGATCGTAAGGAGAGGAAAGTTTTCATCATTCTTTTGTCCTTGCGATCTCCTTGGAGAGTTACACATCGTCTTGAGGGGCAGTATATGTACCGAGCGTCACAGCGAGCGTTGCTTTTGTGCTTCAAAGTATATTCTGAGATTAACAAAGAGTTAGCCCGTGGACCGTGGATTCGCTATACCGAACCTAGGGTCATTGTCATTAGCGTCTAGTTCCGCGGCCGCTTGTCAATCTTGTACCAACTATATCTGTGTAATAAACGTTTGTGCAACAACAATGAACAACACCGGCGAAGACTCAATAAACGCCCTTAACGCCAACCCGACATATATATATATCAAACATATTGCTAACATACTTTGCATATTCTATATGCATAGATGTCGTATATTTCTTACGCATTTACGATGCATAAACATCCGCCATCTACTCATCACAGTGCTAACGAGATTTCAAAATGATTCCTATAACACGAATAATACATTCGTAAAATATGTCTGCAAATATCTGAGTTATCTTGTGTTGTATAGCAAAATAACTACGGACTCCGCCATTAAAATGCAATACAGCCAGCCTAATTTCTTCTTCGTTCCATGCAAAAGAAGAAAGAAATACGGCAAACGGAAACGAAAGAGGGCGGTTTAGACAGAGGCAAAAATTTCGTACGTATTCGTCCTCCTTTCTTGTCGAAATGCGAAACTTTTCAACTTGAAAGCCAGCAAGTCAATGTGTTTCCTGACGAACACGCAAAAGTGCGACCATGTCGGCCGAGATTTCCAGCGAAACGAGATCACCAACATGACGTGAAAACTTTTCCCAAGTTTCATCTCGTGAACGTCGCGTCGATTTGTTATGCTTCCTCGTAAGAAAGATTGTTCAATTTCGAGAGGAACGTCGTATTGATCAAATTAGGACTGTGAAATGAAATCGCAATCAGCCAAATAATGATTCATAGCATGTCTGATTATTGATATAAAATATCAAAATTGGAAAATCAATGACAATGGTTGAATAAGATGTAATTAAAAATCTCGTAAAAAAAAAATGTAACGATATTGTATCGATATTCTTCGACCTCGGTGATATCCTGCATTTTTAATTGGTTTACTAGCTCCCTGGCTAGCTCTTCCTTGTTTATGAGCGCGTCTATATCCTTGATCTCCACGGAGGTCTTGTCGCGCATTGGTAGCGCTCTCAACTTGCCTCCTAGGGCCGTGTTCATATCCGCCGCGGTCTTTCTGGCATCGCTACCTGCTTTCAGTTCGACCAGAATATCTCCTGCTCTGGTCCTTGTGATCCCGTTACTTTCCTTTAGGGCCTCCCTCGCACCCATCATCTCCTCGTACACCTGGATCCACTCTTTATCCTGACCTACTTTGACGAGGATCGCTTCGGGCCTATTGCGCACCTTCTTCGGCCTCTCCGGCCTCTTTGGCCGGTCCACCGCCACCTTGTCTACGTTGACTCCTCTATCTGTCGTCGGGTTGTCCCTTCTTCTTACTCTTCTCCCACGGACGACGGCCCAGTCCTCTTTTCCATCGCTGTCCGTGCAGTACAGAGCCGCTTTTGTCGAACGATCGTCGGCACAGACTGCGGCGTAGGAGGTCTCCCCGTTCGCCTGTCTCTTCCTTTTATCGTCGCCTTTCCTTTCGATGGGAGATATCTCCTTCCTCTTCCCTTTATTCTCCTCGTTCCTCTCAGGGGGGATCGTCGTCCTGGTGGCTCTGACCATCCTGGCACTCTTTTTGCTCTTCACCTCTTCCAATATAAAGTGGAGCTTATTCGCCTTGTCGGTAAGGGCGTCCCTCCTTCTCTTGACGTCGACGTCCTGTTTGGGTGTGAGGTGCGATCCGTTGCACAGCTCATGAATATCGAGGGAGACCTCTCTGATGATCCGCGTCAACAACCTCCACTCACTCAGTTTAATGACGATATTGTCGTCATCGTCGTCCTTAACCTCGGCCGTTGCCCTGCTCATCAAGGCCTACCTCCTGAGGCATTCTCTTGTTATTGTCACCTCGCTGCCACTGTCCGACATTTCTGCTGGTGTGTCCAGCTCCGATGCGCTGGTTGCCTCGTCCTTCGCGCGCTTCAACGGGCTTCTGGCCAGGCTTCTTGTTGGCCTGAACACCCTCTCCTCTTCCGTTTGCATTCCCGCATATTTCACGATCCTATCGCCTTTCAAGGTTTCTTCCTTGACGATTCGGATCGTCTTTTCGCCGGGCGGAGTTGCTCCTTTCGTTGTTGGGATGAGCATCCCGACTTCCCCGATGATCTCCGCTATGTCCTCGTCGAACTCCAAGTATCTCCTCGTAGATATCTTGGGTCCATTCTCCTGCTTCGCAACCCTGGTTGCTATTTGGTCCCCGGTCGTGGTTACCGAACGAGAGGAGGCCCTGGGATCGACCTTCCCCTCGTCGTTCGTCCAGTCGCTAGATGACCGTCGGGTCGAGCCTGGGACGCTACTCGAATCACCGACGGGGCCTGGGGGCTCCGAAACCCCCTGAGCCGTAAGTTTATTTCCCTTGTTTGCCTTATCCATATTGTTTTGTTTGATAAAAGAGTATGTCCGTTAACGTAGCCGGTCGTCGTTTAATCGCACTGCATCCTTCCGAATGTATACAATCCGTATCCAAATAACTTGCCGATGTCGTCGTAAAATCGCCAATCGAATACTTATGGTTAATTTTAATTCTAGTTGGTCTCAATAATTAGGTACTAATTATTATACTAGCAATTTGTAATTTATTTTAACGAATCTAACTTTATAACCTTAATTTTATTTTTCTCATTCTCACTTTCAGTTTTACTAATTAGAGGTTATTATCAGTTCTAACTTTACTCGTAGTACTACTAACAATTACTTATTAATTTAAATCTAACTTTGGTCTTAGTATTTGGTTGGTTATAATCATTCTAGCTTTAACTCGTAACTATTGTCTTACGATCAATCTTGCTAATTGTTATTAACAATTTGATGGTATAATTAATCTAACTTTTATTTGTAATTATCCTTTTACGAATCAAGTCTTATCTTTATAACCTTAATTTTATTTTTTATCCGTACGCGTATCGATTATGTGTGTGCAGATCTATTTTCTTTCATCTACGTTCGATATTAGCTACTTAATTTACATTTAAATTATGCTTTTATATTCTCCGTTATTGAATCGGTTTTGCCATCGAGTTCGGATCTATGCATCGTGCACTCCGCGACTCATTGATTTTCGCATCAACCCGAGTCGTCGATCTTGCGACCGTGTGCTCTATACTTCAGTCGGGCTGCTCCGTGCCACCAGTGTAATGGCGGCGCGTCACTTGCGTAATGGCGGCGCCGGGTGATCACCGCACGTTTCACGTCGTAGTTACGGTTTACGAGTTGTTAAAAATAATAAAGTACTCACAGTGATGTCCGGATATTTGTAAAAATTTACCGTGACCTGTGCGCTGTCCGCGGTGGGTAAATAATTACCACGTAAAGTCACTATCACTATTCGTCGAGGAAAGTCAACTTGCACTCCATCTAGTTGATGAGTTTGTTCATCGGCCTTTATTGATTTGAGAAAATCAGCTCGCTGCCCCTGATTACTGCATAACCTCAACGATGTGACAGCTTGTCTTACAGGCACAAAACCTCAGTAAGTAATATTTGTTTATTATGGACTATTGCCATCTCATCATAAGAACAATTTTGCCCAGAAGTGGCATCGAATTCAGATGTTGGATATCCAGATTGTCATAGATTAATTATAAACTTTCCTTGTTTTAGGTTTGCGACGAGCAATCATGTAATTATTATAAGCTATCCTGTTACGATACAATCGACAGCGCTTGTATCGGCCAGGAGAAAGGCATTGGAACTTGGTTTATTGGTTATAATTATAATGCTATAATTAAGCTGGTGTTCTGTCCTTGCTCAGATTGGCAAGTGGTCTGTGCTCTATCAGCCCGTAGACCTGCCGCCTGTTACGGGAGGTCTGCTTTCCTCACGTACGACGTTTCCCGACAAGAGCTCTCTCTCTCTAGGGCGGCTAGCATCCTTTTCTAACCGCCAACATAGAAATTAGCCAATTAACAGCAACGTCTATTTCCCTCACCCTCCGTGCGGAGGCCCTTTTTTGACAAATCCGATGACCTCGTGCCCTTAGGCACATCCCATCATAGTTTTCCTCTGCAGCGTCGTCGTGACGGAAAGTCATTCCCTTTTTCATCAGCTATACGCCTAGTGTGCTTGTACGATCGGTGAATAATCTACGTCTTAGCAAAGAGCTAGTCAAGCGATCCTTGTATCACGAGTAGTAAGTCGAGTCCGACTTAGACTACGAAGCAAAGTATATTCGTTATCCCGTGGACCGTGGATTCGCTATATCGAACCTAGGGTCATTGTTATTAGTGTCTAGTTACCGCGCCCGCTTGTCAATCTTGTATCAACTATATTTGTGTAACAAACGTCTGTGCGACAACAATGAACAACACCGGTGAAGATTCATTAAACGCGCCTAACGCCAACCCGACATATAATATAGATTATATAAGGATAAAGGGATCATCGAAAGAAAATCGACATATCGTAGGAGTTTTTTTTATTTTGCATACAATCATTTTCAGGCGAACATCAAATCCGACGGTTACAACACTGACACGATATTTTATGGAACGAACGAGAAAAAAAGAGAAAAATGAACTGCCTGATCCATTTTCAAAATCAGAACCCCCAAAAAAATTAAAAAAATCAGAAAAACCACACCAATTGAAATTATTTATTTTGATTATTAACTTAACGATTAATTTGTTCACGTGAACTTCATCAACAAAATTCCGAATAAAAAAGAAAATCTTAATAAATGAAGTTAATGATACTTGAAACATCTATTACGCTATAAATATGTAAACACCTATTGAACATTTATGATAGTTAATATTTAGTATTCTATTTTCTTCTGGCTATCTTCTAGTTGTTTCGTCTACGGATAAATATTTCGAATTCATCACGAGATGATCAGAAAACGAGATGATCGCTGTCCATGAAACGATGCCGAACAGTTCATATTTTCATATTCTGTGTAAAATAAAATATCTTGATACTTTGAAGAATAAAAGATATTTATACATTTATACATACAACAGGAATACATGCCAGAAATGTACATGTAAGATAAAATAGAGGTTTTCTTGTACCTGCTGTATATACATTGGAAAACGGCATTGAAAAAATACGCTGGATATGGGATCGTTGGATCTGTCGCAATATCGTCTAGCCATGTTTAAGCCAATTACAATTGCACGACGTGAAACTTTTATTTACGAATGTAAGCTATGTGTGTGATAATTTAGGTATTATTCTAATATCATTAGGTTATTTTTATATACAAGCTTTAATAATTTAATATTTTTTACTTTAACATAGCTACTTCTATCTTCTAATATTTTTGATTTTAATATAGAAACTGGAATTTTGACTAATTTTATCAAATATTATGTATTCGGGGATATTAAAAGTAGTATATTACTTAGGTTAACATATTACTTAGGTTACTTAATGAAACAGCAATTTTTAGTTACCGATGATGTGATTAAATATTGTCAAATAATATTGAAATAATGATATTTTCCAGACATGGAAGTTTACGACTATATGAAACTTTATGAAACTGTATAAAAAACTGTATAAACTGTATGAACTTTCTTTCTTTTTTATTCGGAATTTTGTTGATGAAGTTCACGTGAACAAATTAATCGTTAAGTTAATAATCAAAATAAATTATTTCAAGTGATTTCTTTTACGCAATAATAAATATTATTGTAGGATTAGACACTAGCACGCCACGAAAACCTTCGATAGTCAATCGAAGTACGAGAAACTTCGACGATGCACATAGATTGTAGTGTAACTATAGGGTTTCATTATAGGAGATGCTTCGTAGTATGCACAGTTCGTGATATATAGTGCTTTTTCAAGCACGTTAGAAAAATAATTGGTAAACTGTGGATATTTATGCAATTTTATGTTTTATGACTAACCTAACACCAATCTAACTAGAAATTAAATTTTATAATAAACGCTGTACTTGAAATATCGTTTTATACTTCTGTATATTATATGCATTCTGCAGATATTTGGATCCTAAATTTACCAAAAATGCATAAGCACCCACGGTCGAATAATTGGTATGTAAAAATGAGATTGGCGATCTTTTTCTTTTTTTTTTATCATTCATGTAAAATACATGAATTTAATTGTACACGGCTTAAACAAGATAGGAGTATTCAAATGCGTCAAGAAATGTATACCGAATAATTTATGTATTGATTTATTTTGTATTAATTTATTATCTATAAATCTTAGGATTCAGAGAACTAATGTTCCTCAGATTGGCAAGTGGTCTGTGCTCTATCAGCCCGTAGACCTGTCGCCTGTTACGGGAGGTCTGCTTTCCTCACGTACGACGTTTCCCGACAAGAGCTCTCTCTCTAGGGCGGCTAGCATCCTTTTCTAACCGCCAACATAGAAATTAGCCAATTAACAGCAACGTCTATTTCCCTCACTCTCCGCGCGGAGGCCTTTTTTTGACGAATCCGATGATCTCGTGCCCTTAGGCACATCCCATCATAGTTTTCCTCTGCAGCGTCGTCGTGACGGAAAGTCATTCCCTTTCTCATCAGCTATACGCCTAGTGTGCTTGTACGATCGGTGAATAATCTACGAGTTAATCAAGCGATCGTTGTGTCACGAGTAGTAAATCGAGTCCGACTTAGACTTCGATGCAAAGTATATTCGTTATCCCGTGGACCGTGGATTCGCTATATCGAGCCTAGGGCCATTGTCATTAGCGTCTAGTTACCGCGTCCGCTTGTCAATCTTGTATCAGTTATATCTGTGTAATAAACTTTTGTGCAACGACAATGAACAACACCGGTGAAGATTCATTAAACGCCCCTAACGCCAACACGACATCAGAAGTGGGATCATCACCTTTTGTAACAATGGACCAGCTCATGGCCATCATGAATCAATCGCAAAGGGTGAGTGTGGAACCTAAGGGAGTACCATTATCGCCTTTCAATCCCGAAATCGCGGGCGCCGACCCGGCCGCATGGTGCTCACTCGTTAGTCGGTTCATGGAGAAAAGGCCCATGCATAGCGACGAGTTATTTTTCACCCTAAGCCGTGCGCTGGTGGGTATTGCCTCGCAATGGTTCACGCAGTTACCGATCGACGAAGGCTTTACCTGGACAAGATTTAAGGAGCTTTTCCTCGCGCGCTTTGGTGGTAAAGAGACGGCGACCTCAGCGCTGATGAAGATGCTTGCCGAACCTCGACTGGAGGATGAATCCACGGGAGCCTATGGTACACGCCTCTGTTCCCTCCTTGGGGCAAGATGGGATCATCTAACCGGGGTTGAGATAGTTCACGCCGCGGTTCTCTATCAACTGGGTTTGAGCGACGAACGTGCCGAGAAACTAGGGCTTACAAGCGACATCAAGACTCGGGACCAATTTTTGACGGAAATGAACGCTTTCCACTACGCGAAGAAGAGGCTGGCGCCTCCGTCAGGAAATCCATCAGCAGGTCCCGAAGTTAAACGGCAGAAGCTACCTGACCCCCGGATTAGGTGTCGTCACTGTGGTGTTCCCGGGCATAAGATAGCGGAGTGCCGTACGAGAATGAGAACCGAGAGACAGGAGAATGCACGACGCCAGGAGAAAAACCGACCGGCTGGATCATCCAAGGTGTCCTGCTTCAAGTGTCGCGAAGAGGGCCATATCGCACCCAACTGCCCGTTGCTGCGGAAAACAAATCGCAACCCTGATAACGAACGTCAAGTCAACTCCTGCGCAGTGGAGTCTTCAACTGGTCAATTAAACCATCTGGGTAAGTCGTTCTCGTTTTATTTCGATTCTGGAGCCGAATGTTCGCTAATCAGAGAGTCCGTAGCCTCGAAATTTTCCGGCAAAAGAACGACCGACGTAGTAGTAATGCGAGGCATAGGAAATCACCGTATTAATTGTACGTCTCAAATTGCATTCATAGTACGTATTAATGATTTTGCGTTGGAGGTAATTTTCCATATTCTTGCCGACGGCTATCTAAATTACGACATCATGATAGGCCGCGAAATTTGAAGCCAAGGTTTTAACGTAAATATTACCCAAAATAGCCTCAGTATTGGTAGGGCGAAAGCTGTCAGTGTTTACAATATAACCGCCGAAAATAAAATCGATATTAATAGAGTCGACACCGAGGTGCTCGGTGAAGATAAAGACCGATTGATCTCCATCCTCGAAGAATTTAGGAGTTCGTTTATTACGGGATTCCCGCGTACACGTGTAAATACAGTTAGAGACAGTTAGAGATACGTTTGATTGATCCTAATATCACTGTACAAAGAAGCCCCTACAGGCTTAGCGAGGCAGAGCGAAGCATAGTGCGTGAACGAATAAGCGAATTAATTAGGGCAGAAATCATAAGGCCTAGTAACTCACCGTTCGCGAGCCCTATGTTACTCGTTACAACGCTAAGAAGAAGGACGGCTCGGATAGGTTGTGTGTAGATTTCCGAGAGCTAAATAAAAATACGGTCGCGGACCGGTATCCCCTACCTCTTATCGCGGATCAAATCGCGAAATTGCAAAAGGCGAAGTACTTCATTAGCCTCGACATGGCCAGCGGGTTCCATCAAATCCCCATTCATCCCAATTCGACAGAATATACAGCGTTTGTCAGCCCTGACGGGCAATACGAGTATACAACGATGCCGTTCGGATTGAAAAACGCACCGTCCGTTTTCCAGAGGGCTATTCTCAGTGCCTTGGGCGATCTCGCCCACTCGTACGTCGTTGTCTACCTGGATGACGTCCTAATTATGCGCTGAATCGGTAGACCAGGCTCTATAAAGACTGCGCATCGTACTACGTACCCTCGTAAACGCCGGGTTCTCTTTCAATTTTTCGAAGTGTTCCTTCCTTAAGACGTCTGTACTTTTTTCTCGGGTACGTAGTTCGTAACGGAGAAGTTCGCCCAAACCCGGGTAAAATACGAGCCTTGAGTTCTTTACCTGAGCCAACGACCGTCGCTCAACTTAGGCAGCTCATAGGTTTAGCCTCCTATTTTCGAAAATTCGTCCCTAAATTTTCACAGGTAATGAAACCGTTGTACGCACTTACCTCCGGTAGTAAAAATCTAACTTGGACAGATAAACACGAAATCATAAGGCAAAAAATAATTTCCGCCCTGACTAACGAACCGGTGTTAATGATATTTGATCCGAATTACCCGATAGAATTACATACTGACGCTAGTTCGGACGGATACGGTGCTATTTTAATGCACAAAATTGACGGCAAAAACCGAGTAATAGAATACTACAGTAAGAGAACGAGCCCCGCGGAATCCAGGTATCATTCGTATGAACTAGAGACCCTGGCAGTTGTAAACGCCGTTAAACATTTTCGCCACTATCTGCACGGACGGGAATTTCTCGTTGTCACTGATTGTAATTCGTTAAAAGCAGCCCGTAATAAAGTAAGTCTGAGTGACAGGGTTCATAGGTGGTGGGCCTACTTGCAAACTTTCACTTTCGACATTATGTACCGAGAAGGCAAACGAATGGCCCACGTAGATTTCTTCTCGCGTAATCCTGTAGACACCGACCGCACCCCCACCAACAAGATCGAAGAAAAGAAAATTAATCTGGCCGAAATCTCAGGAGATTGGCTACTAGCGGAACAACGTCGCGACCCCCAAAATCTCTGAAATCGTCAACAAACTGCAAAACGACGAGCTCGCGGAAGACATCGCGAGTACATACGAGCTACGATCCGGTACCCTTTACCGTAAAATACAAAGGAGAGGAAGAACCCTCTGCCTGCCCATCGTACCGAGAGGGTTTAGGTGGTCCGTCATTAACCACATACACCAGTCAATTATGCACTTAGGTTGGGATAAAACGCTCGAGAAACTGTACGAGTATTACTGGTTCGAAGGGATGGCGAAATATGTTCGCAAATTCGTAGAGAACTGTCATGCTTGTCAGATTTCTAAGGCGAATTCAGGCAAAGTGCAAGTTGAATTACATCCCATACCTAAGACCAGCATACCTTGGCATACCATTCACATAGACATAACGGGAAAGCTGAGCGACAAGAACGACTCGAAAGAATACGTCATTGTCCTGATCGATGCCTTTACCAAATTTGTGTACCTACACCATACTCGTAAAATAGACTACCTTAGCACCGTTAAGGCACTTAAGTCCGCCATATTTCTATTCGGCAGTCCCTCCCGGATAATAGCGGATCAAGGGCGATGTTTTACCGAATCCGATGATCTCGTGCCCTTAGGCACATCCCATCATAGTTTTCCTCTGCAGCGTCGTCGTGACGGAAAGTCATTCCCTTTCTGGCAGTCTCATCAGCTATACGCCTAGTGTGCTTGTACGATCGGTGAATAATCTACGAGTTAATCAAGCGATCGTTGTATCACGAGTAGTAAGTCGAGTCCGACTTAGACTTCGAAGCAAAGTATATTCGTTATCCGGTGGACCGTGGATTCGCTATATCGAGCCTAGGGCCATTGTCATTAGTGTCTAGTTACCGCGCCCGCTTGTCAATCTTGTATCAACTATATTTGTGTAACAAACGTCTGTGCGACAACAATGAACAACACCGGTGAAGATTCATTAAACGCCCCTAACGCCAACCCGACATATAATATAGATTATATAAGGATAAAGGGATCATCGAAAGAAAATCGACATATCGTAGGAGTTTTTTTTATTTTGCATACAATCATTTTCAGGCGAACATCAAATCCGACGGTTACAACACTGACACGATATTTTATGGAATGAACGAGAAAAAAAGAGAAAAATGAACTGCCTGATCCATTTTCAAAATCAGAACCCCCAAAAAAATAAAAAAAATCAGAAAAACCACACCAATTTTATTAGATGCTTGTATCTATAATTCATTTTATTGGAATTGTACGAAGCAGATTTGCAGGATTGAGGTTAATTAATAATACATTACGAATAAGCTTCTAGCAGATGTAAAACAAGACCTTGTTAAATCTTAACAAGCACATTCGAATAAGATCTTCAACGAAGCACTAAAACACATACATATATCTTCCAATGTGGATGAAAATAAATTGAATAAATATATATATTCGTACGTATATTCGTACTAACTACCTTATCCAACTGTCGTGGTATCGTTTCGCACAAGAATATAACATGGCATACAATCATACGAGACTAAACGTATGAATTTTCTCTTTCCGTTCCAGATATCGTCAGAAGATTCCAATGTTCATTGCGCGTGCTTAAACGGTGATAGATATTGCCGTTGGCATGAAGATACGGCAAGCGATCCACCACCGCAATGGACCACCATCCAGATAACCTATACGCCGCAACCAGAGGAGACCAGAATATCTATTGAAATATCAGAAACGTCACATGGTCTGGATATTTCTATTGCGACTAATTCCGCATCTGTCACGTGTAATATAATGGGTAATAGTTAATTTCACTCGGTTCTTTACACGGCCGCAAACTATCGACTAGATGGCCGCTATTCGAAGTAAATAGAATTACGGTGTAATTAGTTTCGCATCGTATGGACACGATATTCTGATTACAGGAAGGGAATACAATCCGGGAGAACCGTTAGAACACTAAACTGGAAATTGTAATTATTGTACTTGCGGATCGGACGGACAACCGGAATGCTCGCCAGACGACTGCATGGAGCCTGATGAACCGGAGATACCGGATTCCTTAGATGAATTCGAAATATTTGTCCTTAGTCAAAATAAGGACAAAGACAGTCTATAAAAAGTGAATACTTAGATGAAAAGTGAATACTTAGATGAAAAGTGTATACTTAAATGAAAAGTGAAATATCAGTTATAATAGATGTTTCAAGTATCATTAACTTCATTTATTAAGATTTTCTTTTTTATTTGGAATTTGTTGATGAAGTTCACGTGAACAGATTAATCGTTAAGTTAATAATCAAAATAAATTATTTCAATTGGTATGGTTTTCTGATACCGGATTCCTTAGATGAATTCCTTAGATGAATTCACAATGCACAAATGAATGCACAAATTATTAATAAAGATATATCCTCGAAGGGGTGGAATTATTAGAATCATCGAAATTGCTTTAGTTACTACTTTTTAATTTTTAATTAGTTCTTAATTTTTCATACAGTTCATACGGTTTATACAGTTTTTTATACAGTTTCATAAAGTTTCATATAGTCGTAAACTTCCATGTCTGGAAAATATCATTATTTCAATATTATTTGACAATATTTAATCACATCATCGGTAACTAAAAATTGCTGTTTCATTAAGTAACCTAAGTAATATGTTAACCTAAGTAATATACTACTTTTAATATCCCCGAATACATAATATTTGATAAAATTAGTCAAAATTCCAGTTTCTATATTAAAATCAAAAATATTAGAAGATAGAAGTAGCTATGTTAAAGTAAAAAATATTAAATTATTAAAGCTTGTATATAAAAATAACCTAATGATATTAGAATAATACCTAAATTATCACATAGCTTACATTCGTAAATAAAAGTTTCACGTCGTACAATTGTAATTGGCTTAAACATGGCTAGACGATATTGCGACAGATCCAACGATCCAATATCCAGCGTATTTTTTCAAAGCCGTTTTCCAATGTATATACAGCAGGTACAAGAAAACCTCTATTCTATCTTACATGTACATTTCTGGCATGTATTCCTGTTGTATGTATAAATGTATAAATATCTTTTATTCTTCAAAGTATCAAGATATTTTATTTTACACAGAATATGAAAATATGAACTGTTCGGCATCGTTTCATGGACAGCGATCATCTCGTTTTCTGATCATCTCGTGATGAATTCGAAATATTTATCCGTAGACGAAACAAATAGAAGATAGCCAGAAGAAAATAGAATACTAAATATTAACTATCATAAATGTTCAATAGGTGTTTACATATTTATAGCGTAATAGATGTTTCAAGTATCATTAACTTCATTTATTAAGATTTTCTTTTTTATTCGGAATTTTGTTGATGAAGTTCACGTGAACAAATTAATCGTTAAGTTAATAATCAAAATAAATTATTTCAAGTGATTTCTTTTACGCAATAATAAATATTATTGTAGGATTAGACACTAGCACGCCACGAAAACCTTCGATAGTCAATCGAAGTACGAGAAACTTCGACGATGCACATAGATTGTAGTGTAACTATAGGGTTTCATTATAGGAGATGCTTCGTAGTATGCACAGTTCGTGATATATAGTGCTTTTTCAAGCACGTTAGAAAAATAATTGGTAAACTGTGGATATTTATGCAATTTTATGTTTTATGACTAACCTAACACCAATCTAACTAGAAATTAAATTTTATAATAAACGCTGTACTTGAAATATCGTTTTATACTTCTGTATATTATATGCATTCTGCAGATATTTGGATCCTAAATTTACCAAAAATGCATAAGCACCCACGGTCGAATAATTGGTATGTAAAAATGAGATTGGCGATCTTTTCCTTTTTTTTTTTATCATTCATGTAAAATACATGAATTTAATTGTACACGGCTTAAACAAGATAGGAGTATTCAAATGCGTCAAGAAATGTATACCGAATAATTTATGTATTGATTTATTTTGTATTAATTTATTATCTATAAATCTTAGGATTCAGAGAACTAATGTTCCTCAGATTGGCAAGTGGTCTGTGCTCTATCAGCCCGTAGATCTGTCGCCTGTTACGGGAGGTCTGCTTTCCTCACGTACGACGTTTCCCGACAAGAGCTCTCTCTCTAGGGCGGCTAGCATCCTTTTCTAACCGCCAACATAGAAATTAGCCAATTAACAGCAACGTCTATTTCCCTCACCCTCCGCGCGGAGGCCTTTTTTTGACGAATCCGATGATCTCTGATGCCCTTAGGCACATCCCATCATAGTTTTCCTCTGCAGCGTCGTCGTGACGGAAAGTCATTCCCTTTCTCATCAGCTATACGCCTAGTGTGCTTGTACGATCGGTGAATAATCTACGAGTTAATCAAGCGATCGTTGTGTCACGAGTAGTAAGTCGAGTCCGACTTAGACTTCGAAGCAAAGTATATTCGTTATCCCGTGGACGGTGGATTCGCTATATCGAGCCTAGGGCCATTGTCATTAGCGTCTAGTTACCGCGTCCGCTTGTCAATCTTGTATCAGTTATATCTGTGTAATAAACTTTTGTGCAACAACAGTGAACAACACCGGTGAAGATTCATTAAACGCCCCTAACGCCAACCCGACATATAATATAGATTATATAAGGATAAAGGGATCATCGAAAGAAAATCGACATATCGTAGGAGTTTTTTTTATTTTGCATACAATCATTTTCAGGCGAACATCAAATCCGACGGTTACAACACTGACACGATATTTTATGGAATGAACGAGAAAAAAAGAGAAAAATGAACTGCCTGATCCATTTTCAAAATCAGAACCCCCCAAAAAATAAAAAAAATCAGAAATTACCCATTATATTACACGTGACAGATGCGGAATTAGTCGCAATACAAATATCCAGACTATGTGACGTTTCTGATATATCAATAGATATTCTAGTCTCCTCCGGTTGCGGCGTATACGTAATCTGGATGGTGGATCGCTTGCCGTATCTTCATGCCAACGGCAATATCTATCACCGTTTAAGCACGCGCAATGAACATTGGAATCTTCTGACGATATCTGGAACGGAAAGAGAAAATTCATACGTTTAGTCTCGTATGATTGTATGCCATGTTATATTCTTGTGCGAAACGATACCACGACAGTTGGATAAGGTAGTTAGTACGAATATACGTACGAATATATATATTTATTCAATTTATTTTCATCCACATTGGAAGATATATGTATGTGTTTTAGTGCTTTGTTGAAGATCTTATTCGAATGTGCTTGTTAAGATTTAACAAGGTCTTGTTTTACATCTGCTAGAAGCTTATTCGTAATGTATTATTAATTAATCTCAATCCTGCAAATCTGCTTCGTACAATTCCAATAAAATGAATTATAGATACAAGCATCTAGTAAATAAGTGATTTCTTTTACGCAATAATAAATAAAAAAATTGGAAATGAATTGTTTTCTGTTTTAATATACTTAAATATGATTTGAAAAGCATACGAGACACGTTACAATGGCTACAGTAGTTATATATTCCATTTTCATAATATAAAATATTTATACTCATATGAAAGCACTGCTAAATGATATTTAATATACTTGGATTTAATTAATTAGTATATCAAATGTTATAATAAATACAATGACGTGCCAATACATTTTATGACCGCTGTAAATTCCAATAATCAGTACTTTATAATAATTATATAATCAAAGCAACTGAACTTTTTCAACCATTTTTCACTCAATCGCATTTTTCTAACGTTATAAAAAAAGTTCTTACTAACACGCACGATTTCCCGTTTCAATTTAACGTTAAACATTTTCTTGAAACATTGCGAACCTTATTTGATTGCTAATCGGACCAAGATAGAGATATAAAGGTTTGAAGATATCACCAACTTTTCTCATTAAGAAAGAAAAACGCATAAATTAAATGAGAAAATCAATAATTCCGAATAGCATTGGAGGATTTCCCTTAATTCCCACGACACTTTTGAATTTGAAAAAGCATAAAACATTTGAAAATCTATGGAAACGAATGCACATATAGAGCTTAACGAAACGGCTCATATCTTCTATGTACACTCGACGGTAGAAAAAGGTCGCAGAAAGAACGAATAAAAAGAACGCGATGAGTCGGCGGAACATGTTATTAATTACTATATACGGTTCGTACCTAACGAAGAAACGTGAATCCGTCGCGACGGCGGCATTGCCACTCGAAGTTCATTGGAAGTCGTCCCCTAGGTCTTACATTAATTAACAATGTCAAGGCTTGATATGACATCGACGAGTAAAAGAACGCTTGCAAAAAAGGTAGAAAGAGGAGAGAGAAAATTCGAGTAAACATCAAAGAAAACCATATAGAAAAAAAAGTGGAAATGATCATGTACAGGCTGTTGATATTTATACAAATTCATATTTTTATGAATATAATTAAGAAAACGAAACGTAGGCAGAGAACTGTTTCACGTATTAAATATCATAAGAAGTATTTTATTAGGCAGTTTTGAAAGTTTATAATGAAATTTAAGAAAATTTTAAAGGTATTGTGCTTTCATTATAGAATTAGCGTATCATTAAGCGGCACATTCGATAATATTTTGTTATTTTTCTGGGTAGCTTTACGATTTTTTTTCTTTTTTTTTTTTTTTTTTTTTTGTGATGCAAAAAGTATTTTAGAAATGTCAAGATATGAATAAAATGGGGTAAATTCTCAATGAATACCTTCGTCTACTTTTCATGGAAATAATATCTTTTTTCCTTGCTGGAAATCACACTGTTTCTATTACCCAGAAATATTGCTACAGAAAGATATCTGTAATTGACACATTTTTGACGTTTAATTAAAAAAACTGTTTGTCAAACAGTATTTTGCAAAATTACGTAATTTTTTTATCAGATAATTTTCTTTAGATCTGATAAATATATGTAATATATAGAATATAATAAATATCAGGTGTGTAAGTATAAAACCGGAATTGTGACTGGCGATGAAAAGTGGATATATTTTGAGAATCCTGAGCGTAAAAGATCATGGGTAGCTCCAGGCGAACCATCGACATCGGCTACAAGAACAAAATCGCTATGGACGGAAAACGATGCTCTGTGTTTGGTGGGATCAGAAGGATGTGATCTATTATGAGCTGTTAAAACCTGGCGAAACCGTTAATACTGAGCGCTACCGACAACAAACGATCGATTTGAATCAAGCTTTGCGTGAAAAACGACCAGAATATGAAAAAAGGCAACACAAAGTAATTTTGCTCCATGATAATGCACCATCGCATACAGCAAAACCGGTCAAGGAAACGATCGAAGCGTTCAGTTGGGAAATACTTTCGCACGCGGCTTACTCACCAGACTTGGCTCCGTTCGATTACTATTTATTTGTATCGATGGGACACGTACTTTCTGACCAGCACTTCGCTTCTTACGAAAATGTACGAAAATGGCTCGATGACTGGTTTGCCTCAAAAGAGAGACAGTTTTTTTTTTTTTGGCGTGGCATCCACCAATTGCCAGACAGGTGGGAAAAATGTATAGCTAGCGATGGGCAATACTTTGAATAAAATATTTCTAATCATTTTCATACAATAAACATGTATTTTCTATATAAAAATTCCGGTTTCATATTTACATACAACCGGTACATCAAGCTGTAGAACATAAATTTACTTATTATGTAATTTACTTATTATGTGGAAATGTCAAAAGCGCTAGGAATTTTTCAAATATTTTCGATATTTTATATATAATAACTTTTGCAGCTTTACATTTCTTATAGATGGATAAAAACGTGTACTGTACTGTACATGTGACGTTCGAAACTTGAGAGAGGCCTCGTCGGAAGAAACAACACAAAGAACAGAAAAAAAAAAGTAGCATGGCAAAAGAGGGTGCAGAGTCAGACGAACGATGCGAGGTGATTAATTTCACCGGAGAAATTCGCGATCCAACGACGACTTTCCATCTATTCTCGCAGGTATCGCTCGATAACGCGCCTATTAATTGGATACCGATTCCTATCTCAAGAGAGACATTGTTACTCGTATATAGGTGTCTCGACGAAATTTCCATGGAATATTTACGAGACGCGTTGCGAATATTTACGAATCGTGACTTTTATGTATGGTTCGAAATTTTTCACGCGTCCATTCCATCCTTTGAATTTTACGATATGAAACAATGTCGCATTTTGACAATGTCTCAGAGTACGATATACTATATACTATATCAGTCGAGTTCCCTTTTGACTACCGAAGAGTGCAGACCGGCCGGGTGCCCGGAGAGGTCACTTCCCCGAAACAGGACGTGGAGAGAAAGTGCTCCCGAAAGTGCGAAAATCAGGGAAAACAAAAAATGCAACGAGTGCCACCGCTCAGGATATCAAACAACGGCGAAACATACGCCATACACAAAAACATGGAAATTCAAGAATCTACAGAAACCGAAATGGATATCACTCGAATGAACGACGATAGAAACACCAACAACAACGAACTGACACAACAAGACGGAAGCTGGAAGGTCGTAACTCCCAGCAAAAGAAGGAAAATAACAACGAACGAGAACACTAGGAGGGCTGCTGAAACAGAAAGTAAGCAGTGGCTCCAAGAAATCCCACTACAAAATCCCTTCAGCATACTACCACAAGAGAAGGAACCTGAAACAATGGAAAAACCAAAATACATCACTAAACCTCCACCAATATACATCGACGCGCAAGTAACAGACCCCCTCCTCGAACTGCTAAACAATACGGCAGGCAAAGAAAATTACAACATCAAACAACTAAAATTAACCAAATAAAAGTGCAAACGAACACCGCAGATACCTACAGAAAAGTGGTAAAGCTGCTAAAGGAAAAAAACGCCGGATACCACACCTACCAATTGAAATTGGATAAAAGCTACAAAGTAGTAATCAGAGGATTACACCCAAGGACAAGCACAAGCAACACATGCGAGGAACTAGCCAAAATCGGACACCAGGTAAGGGCAATAAACAACATAACGAGATTTGATACCAAACAACCACTACCGCTATTCCTAATTGAACTCGAACCTAAAAACAACAACAAGGAAATTTTCGAAATCAAACAAATCATAAACACAATAATTACAGTCGAACCACCCAGACATAAAAAAAACATACCACAATGCATGCGGTGTCAACAATATGGACACACAAAAAATTACTGTAACAGAAACCCGGTGTGCGTCAAATGCGCAGAAAAGCACCTGACAACGTACTACCCATACACGGGAAAAATAAACGAGGTAAAGTGCTACAACTGCAACGGAAACCACCCAGCCAGCTACAAAGGCTGCCTAGCCAGAAAAATACTCCAACGTAAACTGTTTCCGCCGCCTAGAAGCAGGACATTTAACTACCACCACACACAACAAGACTGGGCAGAAGCTGAGACACCAATAAAAGTACAGCACGTAATGAATATCAACCACAATAATACCAACACCTCTGGCAGTAGAAGCTACGCGCAAGCAACCAAGGAAATAACACCCGTAGCCAGCCAAAACCACAACAACAACACCAACGACGCTACAGAAATAAAAGAACTATTAAAGCAATCCATCAAAAGCACCGACATGTCAACAAGAACGATAAGCGAACTAAACGAAGCATTCAAACAGCAATCACTACAAATCACAGCTATGATACAACTGATAACAAACATGCTAAGCAAAAAGTAAAAATAGACAAACTAAAAATAGCTGC
Source organism: Bombus muscorum (assembly GCA_963971185.1). Lineage (NCBI taxonomy): Eukaryota > Metazoa > Arthropoda > Insecta > Hymenoptera > Apidae > Bombus > Bombus muscorum. The sequence goes on from CAXAQV010000017.1 coordinate 47,824, forward strand.
CTGAAACTCTAACGGCCTACAACAAAGGGCCTTTGAAACCAAAGCATTCCTGTACCACAACAACATAGACATACTACTCGTATCAGAAACGCATTTCACAACAAAAAGCTACACAAAAATACCGCACTATACCATATACGATACCAAGCACCCCTCAGGAAAAGCACACGGAGGGACCGCAGTGATAATAAGAAACGATATTAAACACCACCTACACAGCCAAGTTAGTAAAGAACACATACAAGCAACTACCGTTACCGTACAAACTAGCTGCAACCGTCTTCAGCTGTCAGCAGTATATGCACCATCTCGACACAAAATTACAAAATTAACCCCAACCTAACCCCAACCTAACCCGGGTCCCCTAGGACCATACGGGGTCGGGTTCACGCCCGACCGACGCACAAGGTACCCAGTACACTTGCTTCCTTTAGTAGCTAAGCCTGGCAGGGACCATTCGCTCGTCTAAGGTAAAACGGGGCCATCTTTCCTTAGGCCCTACCGTCTCCCGGGACGGTTCCGGAGCAGTTGGTACGCTGCTCACCCGCCGGCGTAACCGTTTCCAGAGTACGGGTGGGGATACCTCGCATCCAGAGGACCGGCCGCCTAGCCAGCGACTCGGCTATAAACCACGAGTCCATACCCAATTTTCGGACAAGCAGAGGGGTCGCTACTCCCTCCGAGCTATTACTCGTCCTGCCCATGGTACCAGCTTATGTCGCCGGTGGGACCACCGTGTGGATATACGGCCACGTCACTGCTGGCCCGGCGACCTGCTAACCGGGCATTCAACAGATCAAAATGGGACTTCACGCAAGCGGGGACCTGTGACACTTTCGTGCCCAGGGAATTGTCCCGGCGGTCCCATCATTCGCATCAGGATCGTGGGTGCGCTACCACCCAAGATCGCGTAGAGAGAGTATGGCCGCACTTAAGCGCACGCATACTCCCGGCGATCTTCCCTGCGGAGTACATAGAGGACTCACGTAAGCGGAACGATCGTTCCGACGGTCCTCCCTGGCTGCGGGAACGTGGGTTTGCCAGCCCCCATAGGCTTACGCCCTCCCTGCGTTGACCTAACAGAGATATAGAATTGCATAGCTCTCCTTAAAAAGAAATAGTTGTACCGACATCCAACAGTAAACATTCCAACGGTCTTTGCCCCGTGGCTCGCCACACACAGACCCAATTCTTCGGGCAAGATGATTGCCAGATGTCGATGCATCATTCACAGTATATGTTCAGTTAGCCTGAGGATCCGCTATAAATCTTAGGATTTAGTTAACTAAGGTCCTTCAAATTGACAAACAGTCTTTATCCTAACAGCCCGTGAATCTGTCACCTACTACGAACGGGAAGATACGGGAGATCAGCTTTCCTCAAGAACGACGTTTCCCGCTAGCAACTTTCTTCCAATGGCCGCTAGCATCTTTCTCTAACCACCAACATAGAAATTTTTTTTTTAATTAACAGATTATTTGCGACCAACTCTTATATAGAATTTTAAGTAAATACATAGAAATTAACCGATTAACAGCAACGTCCATTTCCCTCACTTTCTGAACGAGGGTTGTCCTCGACGAATCCGATGATCTCGTGCCCTGAGACACACCCCATCAAAGTTTTTCTCCGTAGCATCACTGTGATGGAGAGGAACATTCTCGTGCGATCTCATCAGCGAGTAAAACAACGTCCTTACGATCAGTGGATATTTCACGTTTTTAGCAAGGAGTCCGACTTAGACTTTGGAAGAAAGTATATTCGTTATCCCGTTAACCGCGGATTCGTTATTGAACCTAAGGTCATTGTTAATAGTATATCGAATATCTAATTACCACGGTTACTTGTTAAATTCTGTGATAATCATATTTGTACTAGTAGATATCTTCTCTATTGCGTAATAGCAATGTCTAGTCCAAATGAAGATTCCTTACAGGCAGCTAATCATAATGTTAACCGGACACATATATATCTGCTTTCTAAACAAGAAAAATATATCTGTGTGAGGTACATTTATTTAGAGTATAATCATAACTCATACTATATAAATATTTAATATAATGTAATGACATTACATATCCCTACAATTATTTTATTCTTCTAATAAAATGTTTTTTAGGTTTAATTATTTTTTGTTTTTTATGTTTCAAATATTTCAATTTATATTTTGTAGACTTACCATCTTTTCCAGTTGGCAACCAAATCCCTTGATTTATAATGAACGATGGATTTTAAGCCGGTATTATTGCCGAGAACTAGTATTGGTTCGTGTTGACTTCCGTTTGCTATGGACGACTCCATTTCTCTATAAGCAATGATTGCTACAATGTGTTGTTGAAATTCGATGAGAACGAGAAATAGTCTGTAAATGAATTTAAACACATAATTAATATAAAAAACGCAATTGTGCGAAGTATCATAAATTTAATTACAAAATATAGAACTCCTTCACCTGTGATATGACCTAGTTGTAAGATCATTTGTAGTTAATTTTATGCAACCACCACCTCTGAAAGAAAACGCGCTACAAAATTCGAAGCTATTTACATATAGCATTGGCATTTTATTTTCAATATTTACAACATTTTTTCATACTCGAATAACATTCTTCCTCGTTTCATAAACATATTGTATCCGTTCTATTGAACACTCATTTTGATCCTCTTCACTTTTCGGTTCTGGAAGTTGAGGCGATGCTGTAAATTTCATGTGCGGTATAGGTACTGAAATTTGTGGATTTTGCAGGGATAAATTGTAAAATGCTTTGTGTTTAAATCTTTTTCCATCCTTTTCATGTAGTGCCTGCATAAAATATGTGCATTTCGGTTATAATATATTCATGTAATAAATTCAGTTTTTTTTTTTTATATATATAGTTTATTTTGGTTTTTACAATTTGTCCTGAAGGACATTTGGTAAAGTGTTATATCTCATCGGTAATAAAAAAAATAAAATAAAAATAAACATAGCGTGTGGGTGGCTACCCCCAGCAGGGTGCCAACTTCGTGTTTTCTAAGTTATATCTTTTATGATAAATTCAGTTTGTTAAAAATAATGTGAGATATTTAATATACCTGACCACAGGGATAATACAAGCTACCACTGCCACGGCAAAATGATGTTTTGAATACTTCTTCTTCGTAGATAGGTACACGAACATATAAATAAGGAAACAACTGTGCCCAAAATAGATCTTCTATTTCTTGGAATGTCTTAGATACGAAAAATTCGTGAGTCCAACCTGGACCAGAAAGCGCAACAGAAAGTCCTTAGTGTCGTATTTTTTGTAAAGCCTGTAGATTATAATGGTTTAATGAAATATTAAATGACTATATGCTACAATAAAATAAGTAATATTGTAATTACATATGTTGAATTAAATCCACCACCACCGGGACAACCTCTTCCCCAAATATCAAGTCCTACATAAATATCATGAATATCTCTGCTGTGATTTTTTGCAAGTGCCAAACTGTTTTCCAATTTTGATTTCGTCCAGTTAGAATTCAAGTAAATGCCATCGCAGTTTAAAAAGAAATCTCTGATATATTGTATTTAGAACATTAAATAAAATTTACAAACAGAAACAATTGTAAAATTACAAGAGTGTAATAAGCTTACATGTTTTTACTATTAAGCTCATTTTGCCAATTTAATTTTCCTTCATTGTTAGATTCACTCATCTGTTAGATAAACTCGAGCGAGCACCAAAGGTAATAGACAATTTACAAGGCTATAAACCACGATCGATAAAATAGGTGACGAGATAGAAACCCTTAATTTCGAACACAGAATCAAAGATATACAGTATTGGGGACTAACCACGTTCCAGACATTAGGGTACATAGCATTATGCATACTAGGTATATATGGATTAAACAAAATAGGGGTATCCGAATGCATCAGGAAATGTATACCGAACAAATTATGTGTCGATCTATTGCGCTGCCGAAATGAAACCGTAATCAACAGCCACAATGCGACAGCCCTACCAGTACCAAGCACCCTGGCCTCGACACCCAACATCCATATTCCAACCGATACATACCACCTCGAGGAAGAGGAGGAATCAGCTGCAATTTTCAAGCCACGTCAAGTCCGATTCCACAAAAGTCTTCTGAAGACAACTTGAGGGACCAAGTTCAATCTAGGAAGGGGGGAATGTCACAGGTGAAAATCAAGCAGCTATATGATAAACCAGCATCCGTTCTCAGGCGCCTGGACGGCATTCGATCACTCTAGCCCTTCTGCGAAATATATGTACGACCAAAGACTTCTCCCACACCAACGAATAAAAGAATATAAATGCTCCCTTCCAAATCATCCAGTCAGTCTAAAAAAAATTTCATAACTAACTCAAGTATCAAAAAATTGCATCATCGCGAACCGAAAACATTATTGTACAAATTGAGAAAAAAAAAATAAAGAACTCGATCTTCCTTTAGGAAAAAAACCAGTTTCTTGTTTTTATCTTAATTTTTACGTGACAGCTGCCTCGGCTGGGCGTGCCCGGTGTCGGAGTGCGTAGACTGTACGCCGGCGTGGTGCGAGCAATCGATCTGGGCAGGGGACCTGAGTGCCAGCAGCCGTAGTCTCTGAGCGACCAGCAGACTGCACAGGTCGGTGGCCATCAGAATTACAAGTGGTTTTCGCATCATTTCGGCGGCGGCAGCGGCGGTGCTCGCCAGGCTTCCCCCGTTCGAGCTGCAGGCCCTGAGGTGTCGCGAGATCTATCTCCGCATTCGAGGTCTGCTGGGCGAAGTTGGTGCGACGGCCGCGGGCTCGGCGGGAGCTGCTCGACAGATGGCGCGCCGGCCTCAACACAAGAACTGTCGCGTCGTGGCTGACGGTACTCGGGAAGAGGCGGTGGCAGAGCGGAAGAAGGAGTGGGCTACCCATCCCGTGAGGATTGGCCGGCGAGGGCGCGGCGGTGCCCGGTGTCCGAGTGTGTAGGCTGTACGCCGGCGCGGTGCCAGCTATTGATCTGAGCAGGGGACCTGAGTGCCAGCAGCCGTAGTCTCTGAGCGACCAGCAGACTGCACAGGTCGGTGGCCATCAGAATTACAAGGGGTTTTCGCATCATTTCGACGGCGGCAGCGGCGGTGCTCGCCGAGCTTCCCCCGGTCGAACTGCAGGCCCTGAGCTGTCGCGAGATCTTTCTCCGCATTCGAGGTCTGCTGGGCGAAGTTGATGCGACGGCCGCGGGCTCGGCGGGAGCTGCTCGACAGATGGCGCGCCGGCCTCGACACAAGAACTGTCGCGTCGCGGCTGAGGGTACTCGTGAAGAGGTGGAGGCAGAGCGATGGAGGGAGCGGGCTTCCCATCCCGAGAGGATTGGCCGACGAGGACGCGGCGGTGCCCGGTGTCGGAGTGCGTAGGCTGTACGCCGGCGTAGTGCGGGGAATGGATCTGGGTAGGGGACCTGAGTGCCAGCAGCCGTAGTCTTTGATGGCGCGCCGGCCTCGACAAAAGAACTGTCGCGCCTACGGACCAAGAACTGTCCTCGGGTGGCGGAGGCGGCAGAGCGACAGATGGAGCGGTCTTCCCATCCCGAGAGGTTTGGCCAACGAGGGCGCGGCGGTGCCGGTGGACGCGCCTACAGGAGACGCGCGAGAGCCGCAGCGATCTCCGAAGGTGATTGAAGTTAGGTGCTGAACCTTCCAGCACCCGGGAGGCACCAAGCAGTCCGGTTGGAGATCCGAACGGCCCCTGGGAGAGTGCGAGACGTAATATGGACAGAATTTTGTGCGCGGAGGGCCCGGTGTGTCGCCGCAGCGGTTCCCGGGCACCCCACAGTCGCAATAGGGATTAACTCATTTACAATTAAAAGAAGATGACATGTACAGTGATTCACGAACATGAGTTTGAATCTTAAAGATTAGATTAAGATTAGATTAGATTAAATTTACTTTATAATATAACAGTATTTATATATATATATATATATATATATATATATATATATATATATATATATATATATATATATATATATTGTGTGTGAGTGCGTGCATGCGTGTGTGTGTGTATATATATATATATTATATATTTTATATATATATATATATATAATATGTAATGAAGAAATTTATATATGTACATATATAGAGAACATATTATCGAATTGCTTAAAATTAGGTTCCTTCCACTAATATCACTTTCTGGATACACCAAGGTAGGCGGTGCAATACCAGGCGCTTCGTTTGGTTCTGCCATCCATCGGGAAATGATATTTCTGATGTTCATGCGATTGTTGTTTCGAATTTCTTCTACAATGTCTACTCGAAAGCAATCGGTGACTTTCGGGATCAAATCATACAAATATAGCTCGAGACTATTGTTTGTACGAGGTTGATCAACAAGACACACATGTTCAATAAGGCTCCATACCAGTGACTTCTTATATGGGTTATAACTGGGCTTTCACTCTGTAAAAAGACAATAGTTTGTGGTCATTTATCAATTTATAATTTATCAATTTGTCATTTATCAATTTTGATAAATAACAAGAGATGTAAAAGACATGTAAACTGTGTAAAATTCTCGGAAGAATTAGAAAGAAGATATTAGTGTTAGAGAACAAAGATATATCACGATTATTCTTAAATAAATTGAAAAAGGAGAAAAAGGAGAAATAGAAGATTCACTGGGCAATTATAAACAAAAAAAAATTATAACATACTAGAAGTATATTATAAATGATGGTCTTTGCAATTTTTAATGACATCCGGTACTTTTATTTTATTAATGATTGATGTTACTTTAATTACCAGGTCATTAGCGACAATTACATTTGATTATTTATATTAATCTGGGTTATTAATCACCTTAGACTTTCTATAAATTTTGGCATTTTGTGAACCTTTTTCGACTTTAAATATGGTAATTATCTTCAACAAGGAATTTTTGTGCATATTATATTGTAAAATATATATTTTCGATTTATAGATATATAATCTTTATTATCACTAGAATATAGAATATGGAATAATTTATTGTAATAATTAATATAGAATAATTTTTATTATATGGTATAATAAAATTATATATTTATTACTCAATATGTTTACGTTTATTATATATTTTTCAACAGATAAATAATAAATAGTTTTATTACACGTACGATTACATTTGTTTATGGAATATGTAATTCAACTAATGTATTAGTATTTAAAAACACATTAGTATAAATGTCTATCTTCATAAAAGATATAACTTGGAAAACACGAGGCTGGCACCCCGCTGGGGGTAGCCACCCACATGCTATATTTATTTTATTTTTTTTTTTTATTTACCAATGAGATATAACACTTTACCAAATGTCCTTCAGGACAAATTGTAAAAAAAACAACATTAAAGAAAAAAAAGAAAAGAAAAAAAAGAAAGAAAAAAAAAGAAAAAAATGTCTATCTTGAAACTTTTGTCAATCGACATTCAGCCGAGCTGAATTTGTTTCCTCTCCTACTGTTTCTGCAACCTCATCACTGCATTGAGTGTCACACGAAAATATGATGTAATTTAATGTACTAACTTGAATATTGTTATATAGTGATATAAACAGCAAGTTTCAATTTTCTTCGTTTGATAAAAGTGTAAGGTTTGATTGATCTTTAAAAATCTTTTGGTAAAAAAAGGTGGGTCATAAAGTTTAATATTATCTCGATGAAAGACAAATGAGGCATAAAGATGTATGAAATATTCGGAATAATTAACGAGGTACGTTACTGTAGAAGAATGGTAAGCTGGTACTTGTTCGACTGAAAATTAAAGATAAATATACAGGTACAGGGTACCTACTTCGGAAGAGCTCTTGTTCTCTTGTCAGGCGGTTGAACGAAACTACTATAGCAAATTTATATTCGTCGAAGTCTATTTACTTTGACCCAACAACGTTATTGTTGTGGCATATGTAATGCCATAGCATATAACGTTTAAATTTAAAACAGAGTGTAGAATTAATGATCGAAAATCGTATAAGGTAGTATAAGGTTGTTGTAATAAAAATAAATGATATTAACAATTAATATGATAATATTACCATTTAATAAATGTACATTGTTCAACCTAAATTAGTCGCTAAATAATCTTGCAGCCGATGTAATGTCAATGCAGTCACTGTTATCGTTATTCTGCTATCAATACAAATTATAATGTAATCGAATCATTTTTAAACCAATCGTATTTCGTTAGATATTTACAAGATTAAAGAAAAAATAAAATTAATCGTTATTGGCCAGCATGATTTTTCATTAGAAATTTTTGTTAGAAGTTTGTTTACAACATTAACACTAACCTTGCCAGCCAATATTCAATATTTAATCTAAAATTGCTAAACGTTCATTGCTATTTCTTTTGTCCATCTAACTTTATGTAAATTCTCATGCCATTTGATTCATCAGTTTCTCAATTTTTCTTAATATAAGAATTTACATAAAGTTAAATGAAATAGAAAGGAATAAACAATGAACGTACAATTTTAAATGAAATTTTGAAATCGGTTTGACCGGGCCTGATAAAGTGCTAAACGTCTTCTTGTTTTGTCAAAATGAAAGCGTGAGATGGGACAGGGATCAAATATAAAAATTCAATGGTACTAATAACCCTTCTCTAATGCGATGACTCGTATTTTAATAAAGGAGAGATAAAGAATAATTGAGACAAGCTGGAAAACTTTCTCGGCAAATAAAACAACGATACTGCGTGATATTACTTAATAAAACTCAATGGAACGCGTCCTTTCGTTTTTCAACATCGTCTCTGGCGATAGCTCAATAAACTCGGCATAGCTGTTACCTGAAACGCATCGTAAATCGATCCTCTTACGTTCGTTGGCTAAGAAAATTACCATGCAGTGCTCAATGTCTGTAAATCAAGTACAGTTAAGACGATCAACCCGAGAAAATTCTATACTTCGTCTATGCGCAGCGACCTTCAAGTAACACGAATTCCACCTTCCGTAGACGAAAGAAGAGATGAAATTACAACTATTCGTTCTTTTTTTTTTTTTTATTCGATTCATCGATTTCCATGTAAATGGATTACCTGTACGATTTTCGAACTTATTTATTCCAGTCTTGAAAATACGTATATGATTTTATTATACCCAGTCTATTTGAAATATAATTTTTACACCTTTTCCTGTATTGTATCTGCATAGTAATAAAGAATAAGGCAATTTGATAAAATATCCAAGAAATTTAGTAACGAATACAATACGCTGCTTTGAGGAAACAAATATATACAACATCGTCACTAATTAGACTAATAAAAACGTAAAACGTAAACGTGCAACGTAAAACGTAAACGTAGAAGAAGGAGAAAAAGAAGATGAAATTAATGATTATTAATGAAAGTTATTAGAAAATTTTAACAGTATTGCATTTTATTGTACATAATATGATAGCTTTAATTTTTGTTTAGGAAGAATTTTCATCAGTCGTGACAACATGTATTATCATAGCAATTGTTGTTAATATATTAAAGTGTTTTTATAGTATCCTAATATGTTGTATCTTTGTAGTGTTTCGAGTTCTGAATTTATTTTGTACTTAATAAAATAGTGTTTGCGTATGATTTTGAGAATCTGAATAATAAAAGCGAACAATTTACGTGGCCCAAATCCGTCGGACAACTCTCTCTTACAAACTAATTTTACTATCAACCAGGTAACGCTTAAATATTCTCTATTCGCACGATTCGCCCACAACCAAAACTTCCGTATTTCGCGTGATTAATTGACTAATTAACTATTTCCAACCTACTTAACGATTTTGGCATAATACACGCGTAAATTCATTCGTAAAATTTTAGGAAACATTGCGTCGTTCAACAGGTTGTTCCACGATGGATATTTCACGGTAGACGAAACCAACGGCGGCGTGTACGGTAAATTTCTGATCGGAAAAGGATCGTCGGCGCAAGCACGCGACAGAGGCCTCGCTGATAAATCGTTGCAATTGTTACAAGCAGTGGAATATGAATCGGTCAACGGAATAGTGGTTTTTCACCTGTTCGTGGCCATATAATATCATCGGACGACGCGAACAAGAACTTTCACACGTGAACGCACACAACTTTACGGTTATGTACATTGTTAGCTATGCGCTTGTTTTGCTTTATGCTGACAGATGACATAATCCACTACTGGATCGAGTCGTTGTATTAATTTCAATGCGAAATACTCGTATGTAATTATTTCTAATTATTTGTACGGAATGCAATGGAATATTTGAACGAGATCGGATCAAGGCTCTGACAGAGAGAAACCGAAATCAAAACAAGAAAGGCAGTTTTCCATTGTATATTAAAACTAGCTTATAAGCTTACAAGTGTTGGGACACTTTGATCCATCTGTAGTAATAATATACAGTGGTACGCGAAAAGGTATTTGAACACTTACCGTGGAGAACTTTTATGTCCATATTTTGTTTCCTATAGAAGACACTTTGAAATTTTATTAAGATACTGTAATAAGATACGACTAAAAGAAAGCAGTCTGAAAACGCGTATAAGCAAGTTACAAGATATTGGATTTACACATATAATATTCAGTATAACAATCAGTATACAGCAAAAGTAATTAAGTATTATAATAGAATAAATACTTTTGCGCTCTCTGCGAGATATAATATTGTACTTTTACTAAATATCTTGTCATTTCTATGTACATGTATACGTACTATTCCCAGAATTGTTTCAAACTCTACCGATATAGTCGTGATAGTTGAGTTTCGTAGCAATACTAATGAAATTTCATAATGCTTTGCACAATATACATACTGTGTTCACAACAGGTGTCTACAAGTTTCGAATGCTTTCTGCACAAAGTATTGGGATTATATATAATATACGTGTGGCAGTTTTTTTTTTTTTTTTTTTAGTATAACATTAGATTGATATGAGTTATTTCATAACGCTGATTAGTATTTTTGCATTAAATTTCAAAATTTCAATATTTCAAAATTGTTACGTCATTTTATTGTTCCTCTTAAATTACGTAACTTTAAATTGTAACCTTTTTCATTGATTCTTTACAGTCGCATCTACCACTATAACAACTTATTAGCCACTTAGTTGAGAACATGGAGTTTTATCATTTTTGGGAAAGATTGATCCGTTGTAAAAATTTCAGCAATTATGTTTGATTAAAAGTTTGCAAGCATTAGAACATTTTTTGTATTAATTCAAAGGGAAAGAACAAATTCTTTATTCGACAACCTGTATTTCCGATTTTAATGTTTTAAGAAGTAAGTAAATGTTGCATGATAAAACATGTATCTTAGTATTATTGTTATCTTAACAAATAGATAAATTTTCCACGATAAAATATACACTCCAATATATTATTATTTAATTTCGAAAAATGTAATCGAGATAAATATTAATTGAAACGAAACTTTGAAATGTTAAAAAATTATGATATAATATAATATAAAAAATTATACTGAAATTGAACAAGTAAGATTTTCATTATAATCATCCTTCACGTATTCATGTAACTCTTTCAAATCAAGTACGAAAAAGAAATTGGCTTTGCAAATTTATTAGGTGTATTTATCACGCGTAGAAAATGATTTACGTACAAGCGTAAATCTAGCCTAAAATATTTTACACAGATCTTCCATCCAATTAGACGAAAAGTCGTTCAAATTATACTTCGAATCATTTTTACATATAATCTAATTGTTAAGCTAAAGAAAATGATTTATACGCAATTAAGTATTCTTCTGAAAATAGCATACGCGCATTTTTCACTAAATTATCGCAAGAAAAAAAGGAAAAAAAGGAAAAAAGGAAAAAAAAGGAAAAAAAGAAAAAAAAGAAAGAATATTGTCCAATGATCGAAGCAATTATGTTTCAAGTCATTTCGCGTAGTTTATTGTCGAACTATGATAAATTATTCATACATAGATGCATATCTTTCGTAGAATAATTTATACAGACCTTTTACCAAATTCTAAGGAAAATTGTACCAGAACCAAGTCCGCGCTATTCTTAAATTACCCTTTTCATTACCGAGGATCCCCCAACAATAAATCTTGTCTTTTAAACTCGATAAAGATCTTTCCTCATTTTAAGAAATTTCTTCGATTAGCAAACCTGCTATATCTCGAATATCTCACGCGATCTTGTTACTTGGCTTAAACATTTATTAATTATCTACGGTTGTGTTATCTCTTCCCTTGAAAATTTTGAAGGTAAATTATTTTCATAAAAAATTCACGACAAACTTGTTCTAAATAATATAACAAATGCCTCTTATTCTTCAAAGTTAAACGTATCTGAAAATTGAAATCTTATAGGATTTCTCGATCGAATAAAATCTTTTGATCGTAACGATATCCCTGTTTAATTTTCTACAGATTCAATTGTACATTTTCTTTCTTCGTACGGTTCATTGAAAATTTCATTGATATGTAGTTAGATTGTATGGAAATGTAATTGGATGGAAATCTAAAAAACAAAGGTGTGTGACAAAAGCTTCGACGTATGCAGAGTATGTAGCTTTGTCGGAAGCGGTGAGCGAATTGATGTATATTAGAGAAATTATGAAAATCTTCAATGTAAATCTAAACGATAACCCTGTAAAAATTTATGAGGATAACTCCGGAGCGATAAGTATAGCAAGGTACGGAAATTTTACAAAAAATTCTAAACATATTGAAGTTCATTACCATTACGTTCACGAGTGCTTAGAGGAAGGCAAGATAGATATAATTAAAGTAGGTACAGATGAAAATACTGCGGATATCTTTACGAAGGCACTGTGTAAAGAGAAATTTGAAAGGTTTAGGTCATGGATGAATGTAAGCTAGGAGGAATGTAAATAAAGTGAACAGTGTAAATGTAAGGAGGCGTGTTTGGAAGATGATACAGTTACACTGTACATGCGAATGTGTGTGTAAGCGTCAGGGCGTGTCCAGGCCTGAGTTGAGACAAAGGACGATTGGCAGTTGTTAAGAAGCATCCAGAAGGGCCGGTTAGCTGTCGAGTGTAGAGAAAGTGCGGAGATGCGTGCAAGTGTGAATCGAAGAATAAGTGAGGAATCCTTCTTGTAATAAATATAATATTATTCCAATATTACACCCCAGTGTATATTCAGTGTTCCCTCAACATTATTTCGGCACCAAAGATCCACATTTCTTACAAAATTGATAAATGACCACAAACTATTGTCTTTTTACAGAATGAAAGCCCTATGACAACCTATATAAAGAATCACTGGTACGGCATATTGCTAAAAAAACATGGGTGTGCTATTGATCGACTTCGTCCAGATGATAATTTCCAGCTACGTCTGCATGATCTTGATTCCGAAGGTCATCGAATGTTTCCGAGTAGACGTCGTCGACGAAATACGAAACAATAATCGAATGGATATCCATAACATGATCTATCAGTGGATCGCCGAACAGAACGAAGTGCCGAGTATTGAACCGCCTAGCTTGGTGCAGCCGATGCAACCGATTATCCAGGTGAGGCCGAATCCTCTCCCACGACTCTTCGTACTCGGCTACTACGGCTCTACTTCCGGCGAACTGGAGTTCATTCGACCAAGAATGCGTGCTATGTGTATCCTCTTCTGGTGAAGTTTACTTTTCTCTATCAGCAGGGTTCCGCCTTTCTTGGTTGAATCTATATTCAACACAGTAGATTCCCTCATTATAGCCTCATTAAATATTGTGACATTCACCACATAAACATCAATAAATTAATACAGTAGAGTTGTCCCTCATAACGCGACTATATTCTGCGCTATGCATATGTGTTATATATGGATTCGCAGTACAAAACGTTAGAATTAAGTAAGTTTTTTGATGTAACAAAAGATAAAAAAATAATAAAAAGTGTTGTTCGTGATATTTCGAACGCACCGATAGAAAGTTCTGATCAAACGCAAATTTTGCGTATGTTTTACTGCCCTTCGTCATCTTCTCAGCCAGTGAAAAACACCAACAACCACACGGAGTTGCCGCCAAGCGGTCACCCATCATTTCGTACTATCCGTGCCCAACGTTGCTTCACTTTTGTGATCGGACGGGAACGAGTGCACTCAACGTGGCTAGGGCGTTGGCAACGACAAAGAACACTGTGGAGAATGAGACTGTGTAACATCGCTACGGATGGTAGGCTGCTCGTTGGCGTCACACAGAATGCTACTCGTTAAGTCTATTTTTGACACATTTATGGATAATCGTTTGAAAAATTACTTTATATTTCATATATGATCAGGTTGAAATACACAGGCTCAAAAAAATATTCGCACACCTATAGACACGTTTAAGAATATATGTGTGTTACTGTACTTATATGTGCTATACGAAACATTTTGGATTTTTAATTAGTATTGGCTATAAATGGCAAACTCGCTTATCATGATTATATTTGTAAAATTTGAAACAAATCTAGAATATATATGTATGGCAATTAAATGATATTTTTTAATATGTTGCCGAAGTCATCCCCTCGGGTAGTTTTGTAAAGGTTTCATACAGTTGCGGGTCACAGATGATTAAAAAGTTATTATCAAAAAAAGTTTGTTTGAAATTTACTTTATATCTTGATATTGTAGCATCAATAAGTAAAAGGATAGGCGAAGGAGCGATTTCCACCTTAAAAAATGTCTGATCTGACCTGACCTAAATCTAATTTAATTTATTTCGAAATTAGTTTAAGTTGGATCTGGGTTAAATGTAGATTACTTGGGTTACCTGTGGTCCCCTCCTAGCGGACCAACACAAATATGGACGCCTCCCTCCTGATAAAAAAAGGGGAGAACACGACGAGGCGTGCTTCTGGTAGAAATTCGCGAGAGAACCCGAGGCTCCCCTCCAAAACGTAAGGCTGGTCACCGTGGAGTTTTTAGTCGGTAAGAGTCCGACACTACTCGACCGGTGCGATGCAACGGCGAGTGTCCATGAGGATTTCTCCACGTACAAAAAAAAAAAAAAAACTTGGGTTACCTGGGAAAAAAGGTCTCGGTTATTCACGCTCTATTAAATATAAATGGTATGCGAAAAGTACGTTCTTTTGTGTAAACTTTTTTTGATAACAACCTTTTAATAATTAGCGATCCCCACCTTAACAGCCATATGAAAACGTTATCGACATCGCAAGTCGCTTCCTGTTTCTGAATACCCAAGTTATATTTTACAAAGACCAGAAAAGTATTTAAGCGTTCAATAACATTATCCATTATATTAATAAGCGTCAATATTCAGCGTCACCATATTTAATACTTATTATATGCTTAAGATAGTTTCATGTTGTATACTAAGTTTTTACTAAATGCATGTTCACGATAAATGTCTTGTAACTCCTATGTACATTTCTAGATTGGTTTCAAATTTATTCGATATAATACTGATAGTGGCATCTTATAATGTTAATGACTTTCAACATACAATATGAACATAACAGTTCTTTGCAATAAGTGTTGAAATACTTTCGTGAAAGCGTATAATTATTCTGGATAAAATACTAATGTATTATAAACGTAGTTTTACTTGTAGAGATTTATCGGTATATCAATGTTTATTCGAAGAGTATGATCAATTTGCAGAAGTGATTGATATGAGAAAGTAACTTCTGGAATTATTGAACTCTGTGATAACAAAATAGATTGGAACGCGCTATAGAAAAATTTGTTCAATGGTATGATTATTACTCGAAACAATAATCTGAAAGCTGTTCTATAACAATCTATAAAATCTTCAAGGTACAGGAAATACGTTTTTAAATCCTATATTGTAGAAAGGAACAGAAGTAAAACTCGTTATGGTATATACAACTAATTACATTGAATTATATATAAGCATTTCTATATGATATATTATATATTTTATACGTAATGTGTAATATAAAAATTGATATTATATATATATATATATATATATATATTCTATATTTTATGCAAAGCAATTTTTAAAATGATACCAGTATACGTAGAGTAAAAATATTTTCCAAAGGATTGTGCAACGTAAGTGACGTACGAACAAGATATTAGAAACAAATAATTAAATGGCGCGTGTATAGCAAGGGAAAGTAGAGATACTTGAGAGGCGTATTTGATTTCCACTACAATAGAATCTACGTTTGAATATAATTTTGTATACATGTATTACTTCGATAATTATTCCAAGATTTCTTAAATTAATAATAAAATTAAGTACATAATAAATTTAATAAACATGTTATTCATTACTGTTAGATTTTCATTAAAGGGAAGCTTGTTATTTTCTACAAAAATGTTAAATTTCCTTCGTTGTATTATATGCAAATTCTACATTAGAAAACTAAATATTTAATTTTATCAGCAATAAAGTAATAGCTTTTTCTTTTATCAACAGCTCCGTCTCAAGTTCTCAAATAAATTTCTGCAATTATTAACCATTTAGACAAGATAATATTGCTTAGAATTAGAATTATTGCCTAACATCAAAATTGATTAAAAAACGAATAATTGATTCTATATTACGTACAATATACTATAAAATAAAGTACAATTATTAATATTCTTTAACAAATCTAATTTTCAGCAACGACACATTATTTGCGTATTATTTACATACTTGAATAATAACAAGATAACAGGAAGAGCCTGTTTCATCGGAATTAATCCAATTATGTAATAACATTACAAATTCACAGCAAAGGTGTTTGCCAGCCGTTTCAATATCGACAAATAGCGCATTCCAGATTAATTAAATTAATGTCATCATTGATCAGTGATCAGTTATTTAATTTCATGTAAATACACATGTAAGTACAGATTTATGATATAGTAATAATAAAATATAATAATAATAATAATCCGTATTGAATGCTACGAAATGAGGAGAAAAGATATCTCGATCAAAGAGTCTGAATATTTTAATGAATGAAATGCAAATAGAGAGAGAGAGAGAGAGAGAGAGAGAAGGAAAGAGAGAAAGAGAATCAAAAACAAAATTATAAAAATACAGTACACGATACAGTTATAAAATTAGTTTAACACGTACTCTACTTAATTTTTAGTTTAATGATATATATTTATATCACTCGATTAGGGAATTATTTGCTGGAAAATCCTCTTTCTCAAAATCGTTCGTATCACAAAAATTACAGGAAAAATGCTGTAACATACTAAATATGATATTTCTTTTACAATTAATACTTTATTTTGCAAATATCAAACACGGTAATTATTTTAAGTAGTTTATCTAATTATTAGGAGGAATAATTTAAAATGTCTCAATCAGATTAATTAATTTTTGATGTTTCAAATGTTAATATAATCAGCCTGTGGGAAAAATGAATAAATAATTTATAAAAAGAACAAAGTAATCTTCATACATGTAGATAATTTTTAACAAGCAATTTTTACATTAATTTTTATTCGTCAGCAGCATTTAGTTCTCTTAATAATTACTATAAGTTACAAATATGACAAAAATTAAACAACAGATATTACAATATTTATTTCTTCCTTATGTAATTCTGTACTCATTTAAATAATAATGTAACCTGTAGTTTATTTAAATATGAACAATTTATTACATACAATCACAAAAGATCTATATTTTTATCAAGCCTAGGACTTTGGTTATCCGAATTGATCACGATCTGCTGTCGAATCGAATTTTTCCGAAATATTATTCCATATATTTATTCCATATACTTCATCACTTTCTCTTATTTTAAATAAAAGACAGAAGGTAATTTAGTTTGAACTATTTTATAAATATGAGTATTAAGGAGCGCCAAAGCGCCTTTTCAATAAGAATGTAATAATTTCTTGAATATTCCGTTCTTGTTTCTCAATGTCTTTCGAATCTTTTCTTGCAAGGGCGCATCTTTAAATTTTTGATTACTTGATGTTCTGATCATCGAGTCCGTAATAACATTAGAAAACATTTACTTACGATATTATACTTATATAACTCTATATACGATTTACATTTATATATTAAAACTTAATTGAATCATATTTTAATTGTTATCATGCTAAAACACATTATAATATAAATCGATTTTAATGTTTCTCAGGTTCGGCGGTTTTAATATCCGGTTTCCTGATGTTGATCCATAAGTCTGGCAAACCCCGTTCAGAATTATGGGCAGGCATAACTGGCATTTTCGCAGGAATTATGGGTATTGCCGATGCGATTCTAAAACCGCCGTCGCGCACACTTTCCTGCTTTTCCGTGGCTCAGCTTATATCGAGCATCGCTTCTGTCACACACTCAAGGAAACCATCCGCTCAGTAACCAGATAGACCGAATATCCTGCATGCCACATCTTGAAGCAATAACTAAAAAGGCCCCTCCAAAGGGACTAGACCCTCGGTAGAAGGACCTTCCTAACCAGCGCAGTCCGTTCTAGCATCTCGAATCAGTCTGTCTTGATATTCCGAACCACACTGTTGTAACCGTCACTCCTTCAGATTTCTACAATAAATATCATTGTCGCATACAAAGTCTATTTTCTTCACCCTGTTTGTGAAAGAATCGTTTCGTTCGAGCCGCGACGCGAGGAGATTACCGGCGATCCGTTAATTCCGCGATCTTTTGTGTCTCCGACGTGATACTTCCATTGCCTTTGACAATCTACTTACACTTACGGCCTTGACTGGCATGTTCTCAGACAAACACCCGTCACCGTATGGAAGCTCGGTCCCTGATCCGGTACGTATTGTCTGTACTTTCACCGGTACTGTCCTTTCCTATTTCTTCTTCTCTGCTGAACACTATGTTGCACTACTGAAATGTTAATTACTATTTTTCTACGTTACTTTTGTTTTCTTTTCCTTCAGTTAAATTCTTCGTTATTTAATAATCTATACAATTATTTATATAGTAAATAACAAGTATTGAAGTAACGATCAAATAAATGTTGGAGAGGACATACATATTTTTATTGAAAACTTTCAATAATTGTGCTGAACTATAGATGGTACAATTGTAATAATATTTTGTATTACGATTTGAATTATAAGATAACATTCATGTAAGCCAAATCTCACATTGTTGCCAGGACAATGCTAAATTAAATTTCATCCGGATAAAAGTTGTATATATTTAAAAATGCTTTTTTATTAAACTAAAATTTATCTATCAAAATAGCTTCACCTTAGCTCACCTTATTCAATGCTTTATTACATTAATTAAATGTTTTTTTTTAAAGTATTACGAATATTAAAAAAGTACCTAAAATTGTTATCGAAAATGTACTAATATTTATTAATTACTAATAATAAGTTATTATTGCCTCTACCAGAAGAATTTTACCGAGTTAAAAATTTTGGTTTTTACAAAACATTTTTTATTCCATCTGTTTCAGTCAGTACCTACATTATTTATACTGTGCATAATTTGAGATTATTTCAAACATAATATATATATATGTCGGGTTCCCACTATTGCTAGATAATTTCGAGTTATACAAAAAAGGTGAAAGCATTGGTAATGAGTATCGTAAATTTTTCTTTTTAAATGAACTCTCCATCACTATATTGCCGTATTTTAACTGTTTTCAAGCAAGAGGCTAGAACAGTTTTTGAGTAACAGAATCATTCCAATAGTCGAAGTAGAGCTTTCAAAGAACTGGAAATATTCAGTTAAAGTGTTACTTGGGTGTATTTTGTGTATACAGTACACGCACTGCGTGGTGTGCGTTTTTACTAGTCACATTTATTATAAAATGTGATTATACTGTATAATATTATGAAATATTATACATTTGCAGAACTTTCGGACATGTACCTTTGCTGTGATACGGCGGTCGACAATAACGCAAAAGTTTATACGCCGAAAAATATCCCAATAGGACTATACCCATCGCAAAGGTATTTTGCAAAACGTCGCGTGGGGTTATTTACGTTTCTGAATACCATGATCTTTTCTACGGCTTGTAAGAAGTAAGCTACCGCTAATGTATCGTTCGGATTGAGGATCACTGTGCGCCACGCTGCATAGGTTGACCACTCTTCGTTGGTATAAGGTGGATTACTCACGTGCAGGGTATATTTAACTGTCAATATAAAAAAAAAAAAAAACAAAGTCAAAAACGCAATTCATTTATTCTTGATTTTCGTCTTATCTCGGTGTCAAGAATCATCTCTTAAATTTTCGAAAACATGTAACCGGACACCCTGTATACAAAGGTTGGTATTATCTTTTGTCAGGGTCGGGCTTGCTAGCTAGGATCGAGCTAAGAATAATATTTTGTTTACAAGAATCATTTGTTATAGCACTAAGGACATTGTCAAGGAGGGAAAGTGTTAAGCGAATGCTTTTCGTTTTTATTGAATGTCAGCGAGATATGCATACCTAACACAAATATTAAGGCCTAAAATTCCGCAGTCTATTGAATAAGGAACAAGGAATAAAATTTTATCAACTATGTTATAACTACTCGATTTTTATTCCTTATGCGTTTTTATTTCCTTGGAAAAATCATCTAATCATCCATTTTTATTTAAATTTATTGTTTGCAATACATCTTTGTGAAAAACTTTTTATTAGTCTGTTTGTAATAAAAAATTTTTCCCTCTTATAAATCGATTTTCAATTGACAACAAAATATTAATAAGAAAACATAACGAACGATTACAATTACATTCATAATGTAAAATATTGTACAACTATTACATATTTTGAATGTGTAACAGTTTGAATATTATATTTTGCATAGACATATAGCGTCTTTGAAATTATTTGAACGCTCGCCATTGAAACATTAAAGAATAAAAATATATGAGATAGATTTTATATTTCAAGGTAATATGATAACTGTATTAGGATATAAGTATCAGGATTGCGTGTGCAGAATTTGAATTGGATGATATTTGTAGAAGTTGGAGAATACTCATTACAGAAACACGCAAAAAGAGAATCACAAAATAATCGGACGCTTAGAAGTGAGCGATATTTACATTGAATTTACGCAGTAAATATTAATACTAACGAACTTAATTTGCGCTAAGACGTCATTTACTGATTTTAATGTTATAATCAGTTACGATTAATAGAGTGCAGACATGAACTCGAAAAGATCTGAAATACAAAAGTCCGAGCGTGAAGTAATATTAAAACTGCATAAAGATGGAAATCTTACAGAGAGATAGCCGATCTCTTTAAGAGATGTAAATCGAATATAATACAATCCATTATATTATATATCCATTATATTATAAAAAAATGGAATAACGCTGAAAAGAAATAATCCCAAGAAATTTGAACAGAATCACCATTTTGGTCGAACTAAAAATGTCGTATTTTCATGACTTTGAAGCAGGTTTTGCTGCTCAATATTTTGAACAACTTTCTTCCATACATACTTATAAGCCATGGTTTACCTTATTTTTCGAATTATTCGGAAAATTATCCCACCGCTCGGCCTTAGTTTTCGAGCTAAGTTTGGTTAGAGACAAGTAATGTTTGCGTTTCACGACCCGACCTTTTGGTTGACCGCGTCATACCTCTAGTAGGAACTCATACTGACTTCGTATCTAGGTGTTCCTATTCGATTCTCGTCTACTTCCCAGCGCTCCTTGCCCGAAGGACGGCGCGCGACTTAGAAAAACCCTACCCTCTTCTTGCGGGTCATTGAACAAGTTGAAGCAATCTTTTCGGGGAACAAGCAGGTCGCTTGGCCGATTCCACGCGATGCGTGCATCGCGCCGCGCCGTTACCAATGGGGGCCACGAGGAGGCTGAACCGCCAGCGTAAAACTCGGTCCCAACAGGTTGGCTCTCCAGCCGATTATCCCTGCACCGTATCTTCGTGCACCGACCGTCAACAGAGACAGCCAGCCCTTTTGCCACGGCGATTCGGTCCGCCGTAGCACCGCCACTAAAGTGGACCCCGTGCCGAAAGTGTACACATTGCGCGTGGACAATTTATCTTGGAAGAAAAGGGACTTTTCTTCTAAACAATATACTCATAATTTCTACATAAAGGATATAAACTTATTTAATGGGTATAAAGAGTCTGATTAACGATTGAAAATAGTGAAGGAACAATATACAGTAATTAATAATTTAGTTCAGTATGATATGTTTTGGAACATGTAAACACGTACAACCCAGCATCACATTCATGGCATTGATAACGAGATACTCGTCTTTTATCGTTTCTCGCATACCCAACACATCTTCGTGGTGTATTTTTGCTGTAGCTTCAGAAAGTGAAGGAAAATATCTTCCGTTGAGTTTTAATGAGTGATTATATCCGGGTGTAATAGGACGCCTTGTTGTTTTTTTTCTGATGTTTCTTTAAAATTTGATCTATCAATTACTGCTGAAATTTCGCAATTGTTATTGTTTTGTTGATTTTCAATTTGTACAGACAATACGAATTCCATAAACACATATAAATCATACGGAAGAAATATTTTTTGTACCATTTCGTTGTTTTGCGAGTATAATTTATAGTGCTGGTGACTATGTCTACAGCACCCATCAATTTATTACAGTCATGTACACAGGATGATTTCTGTAAAATTTCTTGTGCACTGTAGTGTTTTAGTACATCCACAAATTCTTCTGTATGTATTGTTGAAATTAAGAAAATCTCGTTTTTATCATGTCATTTTATGGCTAATATATTTGCAAACGTGCGAAAGCACGCTTCTCCTTTTTGTAATTTTTCGTTCATCCTTGGTATTTCTTTTCTTCCCTTTTTTACGGCGCCACACGCATTCGTAAAATTTTTGTGTAATATATCCAATAATGCGAGACTTGCGTACCAATTGCCGACGTAAACGGTGTCACAGGTGAAATTCGAGCAGCTATATGATAAACCAAAATTCCGAGCGACTTATCGCGTGTGACCGTCCGGTCAGCATCCGTTCTCAGGCGCCTGGACGGCATTCGGTCACTCTAGCCCTTCTGCGAAATGTATGTACGACCAAAGACTTCTCCCACTCCAACGAATAAAAGAATATAAATGCTCCCTTCCAAATCATCCAGTCAGTCTAAAAAAAAATTTCTTAACTAACTCAAGTACCAAAAAATTGTATCATCGCGAAATGAAAACAGTATTGTACCAATTGAGAAAAAAAAAAAAAATAAAGAGCTCGATCTCCTGTTCGGAAAAAAACAAGTTTCTTGTTTTTATCTTAATTTTTAATGAGAAATAGTCTGTAAATGAATTCAAACACATAATTAATATAAAAAATACAATTGCACGAAGTATCATAAATTTAATTACAAAATATAGAACTCCTTCACCTGTGATATGACCTAGTTGTAAGATCATTTGTAGTTAATTTTATGCAACCACCACCTCTGAAAGAAAACGCGCTACAAAATTCGAAGCTATTTACATATAGCATTGGCATTTTATTTTCAATATTTACAACATTTTTTCATACTCGAATAACATTCTTCCTCGTTTCATAAACATATTGTATCCGTTCTATTGAACACTCATTTTGATCCTCTTCACTTTTCGGTTCTGGAAGTTGAGGCGATGCTGTAAATTTCATGTGCGGTATAGGTACTGAAATTTGTGGATTTTGCAGGGATAAATTGTAAAGTGCTTTGTGTTTAAATCTTTTTCCATCCTTTTCATGTAGTGCCTGCATAAAATATGTGCATTTCAGTTATAATATATTCATGTAATAAATTCAGTTTTTTTTTTTTATATATATAGTTTATTTTGGTTTTTACAATTTGTCCTGAAGGACATTTGGTAAAGTGTTATATCTCATCGGTAATAAAAAAAATAAAATAAAAATAAACATAGCGTGTGGGTGGCTACCCCCAGCAGGGTGCCAACTTCGTGTTTTCTAAGTTATATCTTTTATGATAAATTCAGTTTGTTAAAAATAATGTGAGATATTTAATATACCTGACCACAGCGATAATACAAGCTACCACTGCCACGGCAAAATGATGTTTTGAATACTTTTTCTTCGTAGATAGGTACATATAAATAAGGAAACAACTGTGCCCAAAATAGATCTTCTATTTCCTGGAATGTCTTAGATACGAAAAATTCGTGAATCCAACCTGGACCAAAAAGCGCAACAGAAAGTCCTTGGTGTCGTATTTTTTGTAAAGCCTGTAGATTATAATGGTTTAATGAAATATTAAATGACTATATGCTACAATGAAATAAGTGATATTGTAATTACATATGTTGAATTAAATCCACCACCACCGGGACAACCTCTTCCCCAAATATCAAGTCCTACATAAATATCATGAATATCTCTGCTGTGATTTTTTGCAAGTGCCAAACTGTTTTCCAATTTTGATTTCGTCCAGTTATAATTCAAGTAAATACCATCGCAGTTTCAAAAGAAATCTCTGAAACATTGTACTCAGAACATTAAATAAAATTTACAAACAGAAACAATTGTAAAAGTATAGGAAAGTAATAAGCTTACATGTTTTTACTATTAAGCTCATTTTGCCAATTTAATTTTCCTTCATTGGTTACGCTATGGTACCATATAATTTCAGAACTTCTAATTGCTTCATGAATATTTTCTGTTAGATATTTTACAAAATAAATTAAATTATTAACTTTCTCATTTTTAATGGTATTTTCAATATCTAATAACCAGCCATCAAACTTATAAAATTTTGCAACAAGTATTAGTGCATCTGCAAATCTTCTTACTTCTTCCTGAGATTCAAATACAACATCCCAGATACCTTCTCTTTATGTAATTACAGTACCAAGAACTTTTACACCATGATTATGTGCCACATTAATCCATCCAAAAGGTGGCACAGTTATGAAATGATGACTAAAATACACAAACGTGTCAATAACACTCCGGTGATAAAATAGGTAAGAATCATAAGATTCTGATCCATATATAAATCTGAAAAATCACGGGTATATTATGTATAATATATGAATTAATAAATATAGTGATTTCTATTACCTGTCTTCTAGGTAGCCACCTTTCATATCATGACAAAGCAACGTTTTCGGATGTAATTCTCTATCCAATTTTTCTAACTGCGTTCTTTCTGCGCTTATTTCTAAACCACTGTACACATAATCAGTTGAATCTCGTAGTTATTCAATTTCCGGCCATGGTTTCAAATTTCCCACGTTATCGAATAATTCTTTTAAGTTTTTGAAAGGTTGTGACTATGTAACTTCGGTTGTCATCTCTATGATTTATACTGTTCTACAGACCACTTTCAAATAGTTTTTAATTCATTGACTCAAACAAAGGTTTCTCTTATTATTTGCTTCAGAGGAAAGTTGTATACATGCAGAGCAGATATTGTTCCCATCTAAGGGAACTCGTATATCAAATTACGTCACATGATTTAACAGCATTATCTACCAACTGCTAATGAGCAAAAAAATGTTCATTTCTCTATCTGAAAGAAAGTATATAAAATAAAATTATGAATATATAATGCACGTACATCAGTATTTATATGATTGTTTTTCAACTTTGAAAGTAATATTCTTATTTACAGAAGTATATATTCTTTAATATTTTGCAAAAATTATATCGAAACAAACAATTTGGAATAAACATAACTAAGTAAATACTTTAACTTTTTTTTATATTTAATTAAATATTTTATTTGATTTGAGCAGAATTTAACACCTAACCTTTACGTTTAAAATATTACTCTTTCTCATTCTCTCTTTCAATGTTATTTCTTCTGCTTCCGTTTTATGATATTTATGACATTTCTTAGTTCAGATATAAGTAACTTTTTCGTAATTTATAAAAAATGACACTCTTTTTAATTATCGTACACCATTGATCCATTCCATGTCTTGTTGTAATTTAACTTTTAGCAACTTAAGGTATGTGCATGTACAGAGTAATTTTGTTCCTAAAAATAATCATTTAATATTACGATAATACTAAAAACTTAAATTAATTACTGTTGTTAATTAATTTGCAAATAACGTAATGCACAGCCATACACAAGTCATACAAGTTATACTTATGTCCTTTAAGTCACCAGAAATAAATTTTAAATTTTATATTATATGTTAAAATATATTATAGGGAGAAGCACTATACAAAATAATAATGTTAAAGACATACATGTAATTTATTAGTATAGATACTTACTATATACAAAGCGTTCTCTTCAAAGATAATATGTCGGCTATCAAACGATCGACGGCAACCGAACGCATTTCTGGTACTGATAATAATAGTATAGTTACAAGATAGTTGTGTATCTATGTCCAACTATAAAATTTGAAAATCGGTGCTTGGTCTCGCGGCATGTCGCATGTCTCATGGGACATACAGTGTATCGCCTACGGTCGACGATGTGAATATATTAATAAACTTAACAAATTTGTTATTATTTTCTCTAGATAATTTTTCTCCCTCAAGATTCTGAGGAAAGTACAGAACTGTTGACTCGTTATCAGTATTGTCAAAAGTTCATCATTTATCACCTTTCCCACTTCATAGTCAGGTTTTTCAAACTAAGAGCGGCATATGGTACATTTGTATTGTACGTGCGAGAGCGAGGGAACGTATAGCACAACCACACACAAGTATGTATCCCCTTCATAGTATGTATGCGAGCGTTGTATGATGGCCAAGGACTCCGTTGAGAAAAAAGAGAGAAGCGCAGTGTGAAAATCTTATGCCCTTGATCTCTGGCGAGTATCACACGTGGCGAGCAATTACGTGAATATTAGAATAAAGTTCCTTATAATACCTCTCCAAGTCCTCTCCATATTTTAGTAGCCGTAAATTGGCGCAGCAGCGCCAAAATTTGAAAGAATAAGGAAACAAATATGTATGTATCTTTCTTTTGTGAGACAGAAGAGCTTTATTTTTCTGGTCTTCCAACGTTGCCGTCTGAAGCGTGCTTTCCATTTGCGACTAGCCACGCGATTATAAAATCCATTGCCGAATATGGCACAATTTTTATTCGTACTACCGCGATTAAGGATCGCGCGCGACTCTAAAGTTGCGACTTACCTCGACAAGTCAGTCGCCTGCAACTACAAAGTATACGGAACATGTACGTGCTATATCCATAGAACAATCGCACGGGACCGAACGTCATTTTGCTGCTAGAAGTGTGGGGACTCCTCACTAAGGACGTCTTAATACATAACGCTATTAACTGAAAGCACTATATAATACTATGTAGTTATAAATTATAATATTGTATACTATAATATTATATAATATTATAATCTATAATACCCTCAATATAAATAATTAATATTATAGTGATAAAAAATGACAAAAACCTAAAATTTAATTATTTTATTTATATTATTCAGCTTTTCCAAAGGTTTTTCGTTCAGTACTAATGGTTTCTCGACATAAAAGGTTACCATCCTTTTGTGAGAAATGCAGATTGATTAACAGATTGATTAACGTGTTAAAAAATGGATGGTTCTATTAAAAAGAATATAGCTGATCTTTATTCGGTGTCGCGCGTGATACTAGCCAGAAATGAAAAGAAGCTGAAAGACGTCCTTATTCCGTATCATTGTACATGCGTCGTGCAGCATCATCAAGTCGAGTTATCGTCACAAGTGCGTGTTTCCTAAGAGTCAATAAGAAGAATAACGGGATCCTTATCGTGAACCGAAACTATGACATAACTCCAGCGGACAAGAGTACATTCAAGTATGCTACGCGACTGACAGATGCTCGAAGCTACGGTCTGCGACGATGCATTGTATTCGAAGGAGATGAATCGCCCCGATAATAAATTCATCGTTCTAGCATATTTTCCCTTTCTTCTATTTTCTTTCTTTTCTCTTTTGCCATTTACCTTTGTTTGAGCGCAATTAGGTAACGCTAACGATTAAGTACTATACTGTACGTATACTGAACGACGGCAATTAATGATAAAACTCGATTGGCAATCGTGCTTGACGCTGTATACGTCTTAATTACAGGGTATTGCCATAGATGTCTTATTTAATTGTACGCGTTCTTCTTTATCCTCTGATTTTACACATGCCCAAAAGGATCATCATCCGTATCCCCTTTTTTCCTTCTTTTTTCTTTTTCGTGTATAACTATCGTTTCTCGAACTTTCAGTACGATATTTCCCAATGATGAAAATGAAAAATTGGTAGAGATTGAGTTTATCAAGGGTAATAGAAAATTCGATGATGCATACAGAAATATTCGACGTTGTGAGTAGATTAGTAGATTACATTTGAAAGAACCGTACACCGGAAGCTGAGGAACATCGCGCGAAACAATGTAGACTCGTCACGTAACGAAAAATGGCGGATCTAGCGCGAAGAGACGAACAATCAAAACTTGCGATACGGTAAAACACACACTGAACAAATTTATATATTTTTTTTTATTATTATTATACACGAATATAAGAATTCTGTTTGTTTGTATAATGGAAAAAGACAGAATGGAAAAGAAAAGGATAAACAACAGGGAAAGGCGATTATCGTGCGAGCAGAAAGCGACGAATAAGGTCGAGCTTTTAGTGTAGCAGAGGACAAGTGGATTCTCGATTACATGGTCCTGAATCACCATTATCGTGTCACCCTCGTCGTAAGGCAGCTGTAACGACCATCACAATATCGAACAGCAGTAATAGATAATATACACGTTTTGTTGTATATTAACATTACCAACGGCTCTGACTTCTTTTTTTATTTCGTTTTCTTCACTCCGTATAACACTCACTCACACTTCTTATGTACTTTGTAATATATATATATATTTTTTTTATTCTTCTGCGTTTCGATAGTGAGACGATGTGAGAATATTAAATATTGCATCGATAACGTCGTTAACGATATAACGGTAATAATTATATCATATGTATAATATTTATATATATATATATTTATATTTATGTATATGTATTATTTATATAGCTGTATATTATATATATATGTGTTGTTTATACAAGACATCAAATTAAAAGTATATATTAAAAGTATAAAAAAATATAGGTAAAATTAAAAGCATTAAAAATGACTAAAGATGAATAAAACGACTTGAACGTAAAATTAAAAATTCATAATGCATTTTAATATTTTTTTTACACCCTATTCGGTTGTATTAAGTGTTAAAATTAATTCTAAAATCATAATTGTTTCAAAGGATTAAAATTCTAATTAAACGTTTTGCTATATTTAAAAGTTTGAAACAATATAACTTTATTTATAAAAAATGAAATTATATTTATGTATTCTTCGTCACGATGCTATTTCTTATTACTGTGTCGTCATTTTTTTGAATTCATTTTGTTATCTTTATGCAATATGAAAATTCATATATTGCGTGATATTTTTTGCATATTACACATCCACCGGATAATATCTCCTGAAAAAACAAAATATCAATATTGTATTATTAAAATGCTTGTTAAACTTCAATTTCCGGCAAATCCGAAATCCAATACATTTCTTATAGTTATTATTTATCAAAAAATTCCAAGTTAGTAACTTAACTTTCGCTTCAAATTACAAATAACATATACTTTGACTTACTTGCAAAGTTCTTTTGCTATTTATCGTCTCATCTTATGCATCATTATGGATGCTACTATAATTACTCCCATTAACATAATAAACACTGTAGTGGCTGCAACTGAATAAATAGAAGATGGTAAATAACTGTGCATAACAATGACGCATAACGTTTACTTACATATCACTTTATGCTCGGCTGCTATAATAAAATGTGTATATTTCCGAAGACACTTGGTTAGATGTGATATAGTACCATTCCCTATGGGACATTGTAGATCGAGTATTTCACAAAATAGCGGAAATAAATCTAGATTATTAAAAGGTTTGAGTTTGCACTCAGGCATAAATGCAGGACCATTTGCGAAGAAGAAAGTACGCATTCCTATAACCTCATTATCATAGCCATGAAGACCAAATTCTGAATCACTGGTTACTAAACATAAATATCCCATAAAATTTAATATATACCTTTAATTTTTAATACATACTTGAATTAGTATGTATTATGAATCATATTATACCTGTAATATTGAACTTTTTCTTATAATATTCTATGTTATCAAGGAAATCTTGAAATGCATATCCAACTTCAGCAATGACAAAGATAGGACCAACGCGAGTATTATTTCCATAGTGATATTTCTTAGGAATTTCGTCCCTTTTGAAAACTCTAAACGTCCTCAATTTCAATGCTGCTTGCTTCAATGTTTGATAAATCATTTCTTCTTTACCTAAAAAATTTTCTTGTTTACTTTCTTAATCTCTTAATCTCTTAAACAAACTTAATAGTTCATATGATGAACCAACATACCAGGATTAGGAAAAATGTGTAATCCTGGTGAGCTACCAACAAATTTGTAATCAGAGCTGTTAATATACTTTGTTAGATCTATTATCCTGTCTAACTTAACAGACGCCATTCCATGATCACTCAAATGAACAACATTAAGATCATGTAAACCATGGTGTTTTATCTTACTGTAAAGATACCTAGTTATATTATCTAACTTCCTAAGAATATCGTCAAATTGAGGTCCTTTTATTCCAATCACATGGCCATGATAATCTGGCTCTTCAATGTATAATAATCCAAAATTTATTGGATATATAGGATGTACAAACCATGACATCAAGGTATCAATTCTTTCTTCCCAAGGTATAGTCTCATTAAAATTCTGGTAGAATTAAAAATTAATTATTCATATTCTAATGATTATATATTTCCAATAAAGTATAGTCAAAGATATATACCTGAGCAAATGTAGGGGCGATTCCTTGATATTCATAAATGCCACCAGGCCACATCATTGTGCCAACGCCCTAGCCACGTTGAGTGCACTCGTTCCCGTCCGATCACGAAAGTTAAGCAACGCTGGGCACGGATACTACGAAGATGGGTGACCGCTGGAAGAAATCCGTGTGGTGTTGGTGTTCTTCAGAAGGATATCAGTCCAGTATTGAACTGGCTGAGAAATTGACGAGAGAGCAGTAACTGCCCGAAGAAGGAGATACAACGGCGCATGAAAGGGAAAACCCAACTCTGATGACTGCCGAAAGGTGTGATATTACCGGGGTGTATGCCATCAAACCAGCGAAATGGAAGGAGGAGGAGGAGGGGTTTTTAGTGGGTATGGCAACAACCAACATCAGCCCGAGTCCCCCACATAACCCAGTGATATGCGAGTCACGAGGCGCATGCGTAACAGCCAGTTTCCCCTCCTCGCGCAAAAAAAAAAACATTAAACATTAAAAAGTAATGACATCTAAAATACCTGAATGCATCATATGATATATTATCTAACTTCCTAAGAATATCATCAAATTGAGGTCCTTTTATTCCAATCACATGGCCATGATAATCTGGCTCTTCAATGTATAATAATCCAAAATTTATTGGATATAACGGATGTACAAACCATGATATCAAGGTATCAATTCTTTTTCTTCCCAAGGTATAGTCACATAATCACATTTTTCCTAATCCTGGTAACTTCGGATATGGCGATATCGATAATCCATGTTTCACATTAAGTAACATAACTAGTAACGAAGTAAATATGGTTACAGAATTCATGAGAACGTCTATAAATCGTAAATTATAAAACAAGAAGAATCGTTATTTTGTGCTTATTCAGTGGTTATTATTCAGTGACGAATCTTTTTTGACCTGGATTGAAAGTTAAAAATATCCAGTTATTGATCTGCTACAGTAATTATATATTTTTTTAATAAAATAAAATCTTATTTCTGAATCAATCTATCCGATCGTACACATAGACATAATTCCGCGATTTAATAGTTTCTAAAAAATTCCATCGAACGGTACCAATTGAAAATGACCAGATGTTTGTTTCACACGATAAAAGAAAATTAGAAACATTAGTCAATTCCTATTCACGGTCACCGTTTGCCAAATACTAAACGCTCGCTCATTTATCATGAACTATAAAACTATATATAAAGTAATGACACAACCCTTTCTACTTTATACTAATCATACCACTATCTTTTTGCACCGACGAATTTGTTAAACGAACATATACTTTAAGCACAAATACTTAATGAAGCGAACTCGACGAAATCTTGAATATTCTTTTACTGTCTACACGTAGATAAACATACAGCGAGTACGTTTCAAGTACGAGATCCTTTCTCGTTTTTGGAATGTTGGCGAACCAACGGACGCAAGCGTGTTAAATATAACTCCAGCGGACAAGAGTACATTCAAGTATGCTACGCGACTGACAGATGCTCGAAGCTACGGTCTGCGACGATGCATTGTATTCGAAGGAGATGAATCGCCCCGATAATAAATTCATCGTTCTAGCATATTTTCCCTTTCTTCTATTTTCTTTCTTTTCTCTTTTGCCATTTACCTTTGTTTGAGCGCAATTAGGTAACGCTAACGATTAAGTACTATACTGTACGTATACTGAACGACGGCAATTAATGATAAAACTCGATTGGCAATCGTGCTTGACGCTGTATACGTCTTAATTACAGGGTATTGCCATAGATGTCTTATTTAATTGTACGCGTTCTTCTTTATCCTCTGATTTTACACATGCCCAAAAGGATCATCATCCGTATCCCCTTTTTTCCTTCTTTTTTCTTTTTCGTGTATAACTATCGTTTCTCGAACTTTCAGTACGATATTTCCCAATGATGAAAATGAAAAATTGGTAGAGATTGAGTTTATCAAGGGTAATAGAAAATTCGATGATGCATACAGAAATATTCGACGTTGTGAGTAGATTAGTAGATTACATTTGAAAGAACCGTACACCGGAAGCTGAGGAACATCGCGCGAAACAATGTAGACTCGTCACGTAACGAAAAATGGCGGATCTAGCGCGAAGAGACGAACAATCAAAACTTGCGATACGGTAAAACACACACTGAACAAATTTATATATTTTTTTTTATTATTATTATACACGAATATAAGAATTCTGTTTGTTTGTATAATGGAAAAAGACAGAATGGAAAAGAAAAGGATAAACAACAGGGAAAGGCGATTATCGTGCGAGCAGAAAGCGACGAATAAGGTCGAGCTTTTAGTGTAGCAGAGGACAAGTGGATTCTCGATTACATGGTCCTGAATCACCATTATCGTGTCACCCTCGTCGTAAGGCAGCTGTAACGACCATCACAATATCGAACAGCAGTAATAGATAATATACACGTTTTGTTGTATATTAACATTACCAACGGCTCTGACTTCTTTTTTTATTTCGTTTTCTTCACTCCGTATAACACTCACTCACACTTCTTATGTACTTTGTAACATATATATATATTTTTTTTATTCTTTTGCGTTTCGATAGTGAGACGATGTGAGAATATTAAATATAGCATCGATAACGTCGTTAACGATATAACGGTAATAAATATATCATATCTATAATATTTATATATATATATATATATTTATATTTATATTTATGTATATGTGTTATTTATGTAGCTGTATATTATATATATATGTTGTTTCTACAAGACATCAAATTAAAAGTATATATTAAAAGTATAAAAAAATATAGGTAAAATTAAAAGCATTAAAAATGACTAAAGATAAATAAAACGCCTTGAACGTAAAATTAAAAATTCATAATGCATTTTAATATTTTTTTTACACCCTATACGGTTGTATTAAGTGTTAAAATTAATTCTAAAATCATAATTGTTTCAAAGGATTAAAATTCTAATTAAACGTTTTGCTATATTTAAAAGTTTGAAACAATATAACTTTATTTATAAAAAATGAAATTATATTTATGTATTCTTCGTCACGATGCTATTTCTTATTACTGTGTCGTCATTTTTTTGAATTCATTTTGTTATCTTTATGCAATATGAAAATTTATATATTGCTTGAAATTTTTTACATATTACCCATCCACCGGATAATATCTCCTGAAAAATCAAAATATCAATATTGTATTATTAAAATGCATCTTAAACATCAATTTCCGGCAAATCCGAAATCCAATACATTTCTTATAGTTATTATTTATCAAAAAATTCCAAGTTAGTAACTTAACTTTCGCTTCAAATTACAAATAACACTTACTTTGACTTACTTGCAAAGTTCTTTTTCTATTTGCCGTCTCATCTTATGCATCATTATGGATGCTACTATAATTACTCCCATTAACATAAACACTGTAGTGGCTGCAACTGAATAAATAGAAGATAGTAAATAACTGTGCATAACAATGACGCATAACGTTTACTTACATATCACTTCATGCTCCGCTTCTATGATAAAATGTGGATATTTCTAAAGACACTTGGTTAGATGTGATATAGTACCATTCCATATGGGTCATTGTAGATTATTAAAAGGTTTGAATTTTCACTGAGGCATAAATGCAGGACCATTTGCGAAGAAGAAAGTACGCATTCCTATAACCTCATTATCATAGCCATGAAGACCAAATTCTGAATCACTGGTTACTAAACATAAATATCCCATAAAATTTAATATATACCTTTAATTTTTAATACATACTTGAATTAGTATGTATTATGAATCATATTATACCTGTAATATTGAACTTTTTCTTATAATATTCTATGTTATCAAGGAAATCTTGAAATGCATATCCAACTTCAGCAATGACAAAGATAGGACCAACGCGAGTATTATTTCCATAGTGATATTTCTTAGGAATTTCGTCCCTTTTGAAAACTCTAAACGTCCTCAATTTCAATGCTGCTTGCTTCAATGTTTGATAAATCATTTCTTCTTTACCTAAAAAATTTTCTTGTTTACTTTCTTAATCTCTTAATCTCTTAAACAAACTTAATAGTTCATATGATGAACCAACATACCAGGATTAGGAAAAATGTGTAATCCTGGTGAGCTACCAACAAATTTGTAATCAGAGCTGTTAATATACTTTGTTAGATCTATTATCCTGTCTAACTTAACAGACGCCATTCCATGATCACTCAAATGAACAACATTAAGATCATGTAAACCATGGTGTTTTATCTTACTGTAAAGATACCTAGTTATATTATCTAACTTCCTAAGAATATCGTCAAATTGAGGTCCTTTTATTCCAATCACATGGCCATGATAATCTGGCTCTTCAATGTATAATAATCCAAAATTTATTGGATATATAGGATGTACAAACCATGACATCAAGGTATCAATTCTTTCTTCCCAAGGTATAGTCTCATTAAAATTCTGGTAGAATTAAAAATTAATTATTCATATTCTAATGATTATATATTTCCAATAAAGTATAGTCAAAGATATATACCTGAGCAAATGTAGGGGCGATTCCTTGATATTCATAAATGCCACCAGGCCACATCATTGTGCCACTTCTTCTTTGTGTAGCAGCATTTTGGTTAACAGTCTAAACAAACATACAAAGTAGTTTTATAAAATATGTATAAAATACAATAAATATGACTAGTATGATGACGAAAATAATATATGTGTTTATGTGTCATAATTTACATACCCAAATAGGAAGAATTCTATTATCATAATGATACAAATCATATGAATATTTTGTTGCATTTCCTGAAGCAGGTTCATAAATTTCATTATCTACAACTCCATGTGTTTCTGCATACAATCCTGTGGCCATTGTATGATGGTTAGGAAATGTTTTTGTGACAAAAATATTCATCATGTAATCCGCATATGTGCCTCTATGTTTCAGTTTATTCATAAATGGTGTTTTGTCAAAATAGTCATATCTATGACACAAAAAAATTATTCAATTAAAACGATCGTTTACATACAAGTAAAAATTAAAAAGTAATTACATCTAAAATACCTGAATGCACCATGTTTCACACTAAGTGAAAGTAACACACTAAGTAACATAATTAGTAACGAAGTAAATATGGTTACAGTATTCATAGTGAACTTGTATAAATCGTAAATTATAAAACAAGAAGAATCGTTATTGTGCTTATCCAGTGGTTATTATTCAGTGACGAATCTTTTATTTTAATAATATTTATTATAATAATAATATTAATAATATTTGTAAAAGTTAGAGAATACTCATTACAGAAACACGCAAAAACAGAATTATAAAAGTTTCTCTATTTCTATTTCTTACCTCATTTTAATATTTAGTTCGGTCACTTTTGCCTCGAATAACATCTCTAGGACATTGTGACATTTATGTCAATATTATTCCATATTTAAGTAATTGTAACTGATAATCGTAACTGATTATAACATGAAACTCAGTAAATGACGTCGTAGCGCAAATTAAATTCGTTAGTATTAATATTTACTGCGTAAATTCAATGTAAATATCGCTCACCTCTAAGCGTCCGAATATTTTGTGATTCTCTTTTTGCGTGTTTCTGTAATGAGTATTCTCTAACTTCTACAAATATTATCGAATTCAAATTCTACACACGCAATCCAGATACTTATATCCTAATACAGTTATCATATTACCTTGAAATATAAAATCTAATATATTTTTATTCTTTAATGTTTCAATGGCGAGCGTTCAAATAATTTCAAAGACGCTATATGCCTATGCAAAATTATAATATTCAAACTGTTACACATTAAAAATATGTAATAGTTGTACAATATTTTACATTATGAATGTAATTGTAATCGTTCGTTATGTTTTCTTATTAAAATTTTGCTGCCAATTGAAAATCGATTTATAAGAGGGAAAAATTTTTTATTACAAATAGACTAATAAAAAGGTTTTCTCTAAGATGTATTGCAAACAATAAATTTAAATAAAAACGGGTGAATAGATGATTTTTCTAAAGAAATAAAAACGCATAAGGAATAAAAATCGAGTAGTTATAAGATAGTTAATAAAATTTTATTCCTTGTTCCTTCTTCAATAGACTGTGGAATTTTAGGCCTTAATATTCGTGTTAGGTACCCATATCTCACTGACATTCGATAAGAAAGAAAAGCGTTCGCTTAACACTCTCCTTCCTTGAGAATGTCCTTAGTACTATAAGAAATAGTTCTCGTAAACAAAATATTATTCTTAGCTCGACCTTAGCTAGCAAGCCCGATTCTGAGAAAAAGACAATACTGACCTATGTATACAGGGTGTCCGGCTACAGGTTTCCGAATATTTAAGAGATGACTCTTGACTCCGAGATAAAACGAAAATCAAGAATAAAAGAATTGATAAAAGAATATATCAGATACGAAACACCAGTCTATGCAGTTCCCTTTTGACTACCGAAGAGTGCAGACCGGCCGGGTGCCCGGAGAGGTCACTTCCCCGAAACAGGACGTGGAGAGAAAGTGCTCCCGAAAGTGCGAAAATCAGGGAAAACAAAAAATGCAACGAGTGCCACCGCTCAGGATATCAAACAACGGCGAAACATACGCCATACACAAAAACATGGAAATTCAAGAATCTACAGAAACCGAAATGGATATCACTCGAATGAACGACGATAGAAACACCAACAACAACGAACTGACACAACAAGACGGAAGCTGGAAGGTCGTAACTCCCAGCAAAAGAAGGAAAATAACAACGAACGAGAACACTAGGAGGGCTGCTGAAGCAGAAAGTAAGCAGTGGCTCCAAGAAATCCCACTACAAAATCCCTTCAGCGTACTACCACAAGAGAAGGAACCTGAAACAATGGAAAAACCAAAATACATCACTAAACCTCCACCAATATACATCGACGCGCAAGTAATAGACCCCCTCCTCGAACTGCTAAACAATACGGCAGGCAAAGAAAATTACAACATCAAACAACTAAAATTAACCAAATAAAAGTGCAAACGAACACCCCAGATACCTACAGAAAAGTGGTAAAGCTGCTAAAGGAAAAAAACGCCGGATACCACACCTACCAATTGAAATCGGATAAAAGCTACAAAGTAGTAATCAGAGGATTACACCCAAGGACAAGCACAAGCAACACATGCGAGGAACTAGCCAAAATCGGACACCAGGTAAGGGCAATAAACAACATAACGAGATTTGATACCAAACAACCACTACCGCTATTCCTAATTGAACTCGAACCTAAAAACAACAACAAGGAAATTTTCGAAATCAAACAAATCATAAACACAATAATTACAGTCGAACCACCCAGACATAAAAAAAACATACCACAATGCATGCGGTGTCAACAATATGGACACACAAAAAATTACTGTAACAGAAACCCGGTGTGCGTCAAATGCGCAGAAAAGCACCTGACAACGTACTGCCCATACACGGGAAAAATAAACGAGGTAAAGTGCTACAACTGCAACGGAAACCACCCAGCCAGCTACAAAGGCTGCCTAGCCAGAAAAATACTCCAACGTAAACTGTTTCCGCCGCCTAGAAGCAGGACATTTAACTACCACCACACACAACAAGACTGGGCAGAAGCTGAGACACCAATAAAAGTACAGCACGTAATGAATATCAACCACAATAATACCAACACCTCTGGCAGTAGAAGCTACGCGCAAGCAACCAAGGAAATAACACCCGTAGCCAGCCAAAACCACAACAACAACACCAACGACGCTACAGAAATAAAAGAACTATTAAAGCAATCCATCAAAAGCACCGACATGTCAACAAGAACGATAAGCGAACTAAACGAAGCATTCAAACAGCAATCACTACAAATCACAGCTATGATACAACTGATAACAAACATGCTAAGCAAAAAGTAAAAATAGACAAACTAAAAATAGCTGCCTGAAACTCTAACGGCCTACAACAAAGGGCCTTTGAAACCAAAGCATTCCTGTACCACAACAACATAGACATACTACTCGTATCAGAAACGCATTTCACAACAAAAAGCTACACAAAAATACCGCACTATACCATATACGATACCAAGCACCCCTCAGGAAAAGCACACGGAGGGACCGCAGTGATAATAAGAAACGATATTAAACACCACCTACACAGCCAAGTTAGTAAAGAACACATACAAGCAACTACCGTTACCGTACAAACTAGCTGCAACCGTCTTCAGCTGTCAGCAGTATATGCACCACCTCGACACAAAATTACAAAATTAACCCCAACCTAACCCCAACCTAACCCGGGTCCCCTAGGACCATACGGGGTCGGGTTCACGCCCGACCGACGCACAAGGTACCCAGTACACTTGCTTCCTTTAGTAGCTAAGCCTGGCAGGGACCATTCGCTCGTCTAAGGTAAAACGGGGCCATCTTTCCTTAGGCCCTACCGTCTCCCGGGACGGTTCCGGAGCAGTTGGTACGCTGCTCACCCGCCGGCGTAACCGTTTCCAGAGTACGGGTGGGGATACCTCGCATCCAGAGGACCGGCCGCCTAGCCAGCGACTCGGCTATAAACCACGAGTCCATACCCAATTTTCGGACAAGCAGAGGGGTCGCTACTCCCTCCGAGCTATTACTCGTCCTGCCCATGGTACCAGCTTATGTCGCCGGTGGGACCACCGTGTGGATATACGGCCACGTCACTGCTGGCCCGGCGACCTGCTAACCGGGCATTCAACAGATCAAAATGGGACTTCACGCAAGCGGGGACCTGTGACACTTTCGTGCCCAGGGAATTGTCCCGGCGGTCCCATCATTCGCATCAGGATCGTGGGTGCGCTACCACCCAAGACCGCGTAGAGAGAGTATGGCCGCACTTAAGCGCACGCATACTCCCGGCGATCTTCCCTGCGGAGTACATAGAGGACTCACGTAAGCGGAACGCTCGTTCCGACGGTCCTCCCTGGCTGCGGGAACGTGGGTTTGCCAGCCCCCATAGGCTTACGCCCTCCCTGCGTTGACCTAACAGAGATATAGAATTGCATAGCTCTCCTTAAAAAGAAATAGTTGTACCGACATCCAACAGTAAACATTCCAACGGTCTTTGCCCCGTGGCTCGACACACACAGACCCAATTCTTCGGGCAAGATGATTGCCAGATGTCGATGCATCATTCACAGTATATGTTCAGCTAGCCTGAGGATCCGCTATAAATCTTAGGATTTAGTTAACTAAGGTCCTTCAAATTGACAAACAGTCTTTATCCTAACAGCCCGTGAATCTGTCACCTACTACGAACGGGAAGATACGGGAGATCAGCTTTCCTCACGAACGACGTTTCCCGCTAGCAACTTTCTTCCAATGGCGGCTAGCATCTTTCTCTAACCACCAACATAGAAATTTTTTTTTTTAATTAACAGATTATTTGCGACCAACTCTTATATAGAATTTTAAGTAAATACATAGAAATTAACCGATTAACAGCAACGTCCATTTCCCTCACTTTCTGAACGAGGGTTGTCCTCGACGAATCCGATGATCTCGTGCCCTGAGACACACCCCATCATAGTTTTTCTCCGTAGCATCACTGTGATGGAGAGGAACATTCTCGTGCGATCTCATCAGCGAGTAAAACAACGTCCTTACGATCAGTGGATATTTCACGTTTCTAGCAAGGAGTCCGACTTAGACTTTGGAAGAAAGTATATTCGTTATCCCGTTAACCGCGGATTCGTTATTGAACCTAAGATCATTGTTAATAGTATATCGAATATCTAATTACCACGGTTACTTGTTAAATTCTGTGATAATCATATTTGTACTAGTAGATATCTTCTCTATTGCGTAATAGCAATGTCTAGTCCAAATGAAGATTCCTTACAGGCAGCTAATCATAATGTTAACCGGACACATATATATCTGCTTTCTAAACAAGAAAAATATATCTGTGTGAGGTACATTTATTTAGAGTATAATCATAACTCATACTATATAAATATTTAATATAATGTAATGACATTACATATCCCTACAATTATTTTATTCTTCTAATAAAATGTTTTTTAGGTTTAATTATTTTTTGTTTTTTATGTTTCAAATATTTCAATTTATATTTTGTAGACTTACCATCTTTTCCAGTTGGCAACCAAATCCCTTGATTTATAATGAACGATGGATTTTAAGCCGGTATTATTGCCGAGAACTAGTATTGGTTCGTGTTGACTTCCGTTTGCTATGGACGACTCCATTTCTTTATAAGCAATGATTGCTACAATGTCTTGTTGAAATTCGATGAGAACGAGAAATAGTCTGTAAATGAATTTAAACACATAATTAATATAAAAAACGCAATTGTGCGAAGTATCATAAATTTAATTACAAAATATAGAACTCCTTCACCTGTGATATGACCTAGTTGTAAGATCATTTGTAGTTAATTTTATGCAACCACCACCTCTGAAAGAAAACGCGCTACAAAATTCGAAGCTATTTACATATAGCATTGGCATTTTATTTTCAATATTTACAACATTTTTTCATACTCGAATAACATTCTTCCTCGTTTCATAAACATATTGTATCCGTTCTATTGAACACTCATTTTGATCCTCTTCACTTTTCGGTTCTGGAAGTTGAGGCGATGCTGTAAATTTCATGTGCGGTATAGGTACTGAAATTTGTGGATTTTGCAGGGATAAATTGTAAAATGCTTTGTGTTTAAATCTTTTTCCATCCTTTTCATGTAGTGCCTGCATAAAATATGTGCATTTCAGTTATAATATATTCATGTAATAAATTCAGTTTTTTTTTTTTTATATATATAGTTTATTTTGGTTTTTACAATTTGTCCTGAAGGACATTTGGTAAAGTGTTATATCTCATCGGTAATAAAAAAAATAAAATAAAAATAAACATAGCGTGTGGGTGGCTACCCCCAGCAGGGTGCCAACTTCGTGTTTTCTAAGTTATATCTTTTATGATAAATTCAGTTTGTTAAAAATAATGTGAGATATTTAATATACCTGACCACAGGGATAATACAAGCTACCACTGCCACGGCAAAATGATATTTTGAATACTTCTTCTTCGTAGATAGGTACACGAACATATAAATAAGGAAACAACTGTGCCCAAAATAGATCTTCTATTTCTTGGAATGTCTTAGATACGAAAAATTCGTGAGTCCAACCTGGACCAGAAAGCGCAACAGAAAGTCCTTAGTGTCGTATTTTTTGTAAAGCCTGTAGATTATAATGGTTTAATGAAATATTAAATGACTATATGCTACAATAAAATAAGTAATATTGTAATTACATATGTTGAATTAAATCCACCACCACCGGGACAACCTCTTCCCCAAATATCAAGTCCTACATAAATATCATGAATATCTCTGCTGTGATTTTTTGCAAGTGCCAAACTGTTTTCCAATTTTGATTTCGTCCAGTTAGAATTCAAGTAAATGCCATCGCAGTTTAAAAAGAAATCTCTGATATATTGTATTTAGAACATTAAATAAAATTTACAAACAGAAACAATTGTAAAATTACAAGAGTGTAATAAGCTTACATGTTTTTACTATTAAGCTCATTTTGCCAATTTAATTTTCCTTCATTGTTAGATTCACTCATCTGTTAGATAAACTCGAGCGAGCACCAAAGGTAATAGACAATTTACAAGGCTATAAACCACGATCGATAAAATAGGTGACGAGATAGAAACCCTTAATTTCGAACACAGAATCAAAGATATACAGTATTGGGGACTAACCACGTTCCAGACATTAGGGTACATAGCATTATGCATACTAGGTATATATGGATTAAACAAAATAGGGGTATCCGAATGCATCAGGAAATGTATACCGAACAAATTATGTGTCGATCTATTGCGCTGCCGAAATGAAACCGTAATCAACAGCCACAATGCGACAGCCCTACCAGTACCAAGCACCCTGGCCTCGACACCCAACATCCATATTCCAACCGATACATACCACCTCGAGGAAGAGGAGGAATCAGCTGCAATTTTCAAGCCACGTCAAGTCCGATTCCACAAAAGTCTTCTGAAGACAACTTGAGGGACCAAGTTCAATCTAGGAAGGGGGGAATGTCACAGGTGAAAATCAAGCAGCTATATGATAAACCAGCATCCGTTCTCAGGCGCCTGGACGGCATTCGATCACTCTAGCCCTTCTGCGAAATATATGTACGACCAAAGACTTCTCCCACACCAACGAATAAAAGAATATAAATGCTCCCTTCCAAATCATCCAGTCAGTCTAAAAAAAATTTCATAACTAACTCAAGTATCAAAAAATTGCATCATCGCGAACCGAAAACATTATTGTACAAATTGAGAAAAAAAAAATAAAGAACTCGATCTTCCTTTAGGAAAAAAACCAGTTTCTTGTTTTTATCTTAATTTTTACGTGACAGCTGCCTCGGCTGGGCGTGC
This sequence comes from Bombus muscorum, assembly GCA_963971185.1. NCBI lineage: Eukaryota > Metazoa > Arthropoda > Insecta > Hymenoptera > Apidae > Bombus > Bombus muscorum. Next base: position 90,940 of record CAXAQV010000017.1, read on the forward strand.
CCGGTGTCGGAGTGCGTAGACTGTACGCCGGCGTGGTGCGAGCAATCGATCTGGGCAGGGGACCTGAGTGCCAGCAGCCGTAGTCTCTGAGCGACCAGCAGACTGCACAGGTCGGTGGCCATCAGAATTACAAGTGGTTTTCGCATCATTTCGGCGGCGGCAGCGGCGGTGCTCGCCAGGCTTCCCCCGTTCGAGCTGCAGGCCCTGAGGTGTCGCGAGATCTATCTCCGCATTCGAGGTCTGCTGGGCGAAGTTGGTGCGACGGCCGCGGGCTCGGCGGGAGCTGCTCGACAGATGGCGCGCCGGCCTCAACACAAGAACTGTCGCGTCGTGGCTGACGGTACTCGGGAAGAGGCGGTGGCAGAGCGGAAGAAGGAGTGGGCTACCCATCCCGTGAGGATTGGCCGGCGAGGGCGCGGCGGTGCCCGGTGTCCGAGTGTGTAGGCTGTACGCCGGCGCGGTGCCAGCTATTGATCTGAGCAGGGGACCTGAGTGCCAGCAGCCGTAGTCTCTGAGCGACCAGCAGACTGCACAGGTCGGTGGCCATCAGAATTACAAGGGGTTTTCGCATCATTTCGACGGCGGCAGTGGCGGTGCTCGCCGAGCTTCCCCCGGTCGAACTGCAGGCCCTGAGCTGTCGCGAGATCTTTCTCCGCATTCGAGGTCTGCTGGGCGAAGTTGATGCGACGGCCGCGGGCTCGGCGGGAGCTGCTCGACAGATGGCGCGCCGGCCTCGACACAAGAACTGTCGCGTCGCGGCTGAGGGTACTCGTGAAGAGGTGGAGGCAGAGCGATGGAGGGAGCGGGCTTCCCATCCCGAGAGGATTGGCCGACGAGGACGCGGCGGTGCCCGGTGTCGGAGTGCGTAGGCTGTACGCCGGCGTAGTGCGGGGAATGGATCTGGGTAGGGGACCTGAGTGCCAGCAGCCGTAGTCTTTGATGGCGCGCCGGCCTCGACAAAAGAACTGTCGCGCCTACGGACCAAGAACTGTCCTCGGGTGGCGGAGGCGGCAGAGCGACAGATGGAGCGGTCTTCCCATCCCGAGAGGTTTGGCCAACGAGGGCGCGGCGGTGCCGGTGGACGCGCCTACAGGAGACGCGCGAGAGCCGCAGCGATCTCCGAAGGTGATTGAAGTTAGGTGCTGAACCTTCCAGCACCCGGGAGGCACCAAGCAGTCCGGTTGGAGATCCAAACGGCCCCTGGGAGAGTGCGAGACGTAATATGGACAGAATTTTGTGCGCGGAGGGCCCGGTGTGTCGCCGCAGCGGTTCCCGGGCACCCCACAGTCGCAATAGGGATTAACTCATTTACAATTAAAAGAAGATGACATGTACAGTGATTCACGAACATGAGTTTGAATCTTAAAGATTAGATTAAGATTAGATTAGATTAAATTTACTTTATAATATAACAGTATTTATATATATATATATATATATAATATATATATATATATATATATATATATATATATATATATATATTGTGTGTGAGTGCGTGCGTGCGTGTGTGTGTGTGTATATATATATATTATATATTTTATATATATATATATATATAATATGTAATGAAGAAATTTATATATGTACATATATAGAGAACATATTATCGAATTGCTTAAAATTAGGTTCCTTCCACTAATATCACTTTCTGGATACACCAAGGTAGGCGGTGCAATACCAGGCGCTTCGTTTGGTTCTGCCATCCATCGGGAAATGATATTTCTGATGTTCATGCGATTGTTGTTTCGAATTTCTTCTACAATGTCTACTCGAAAGCAATCGGTGACTTGCGGGATCAAATCATACAAATATAGCTCGAGACTATTGTTTGTACGAGGTTGATCAACAAGACACACATGTTCAATAAGGCTCCATACCAGTGACTTCTTATATGGGTTATAACTGGGCTTTCACTCTGTAAAAAGACAATAGTTTGTGGTCATTTATCAATTTATAATTTATCAATTTGTCATTTATCAATTTTGATAAATAACAAGAGATGTAAAAGACATGTAAACTGTGTAAAATTCTCGGAAGAATTAGAAAGAAGATATTAGTGTTAGAGAACAAAGATATATCACGATTATTCTTAAATAAATTGAAAAAGGAGAAAAAGGAGAAATAGAAGATTCACTGGGCAATTATAAACAAAAAAAAATTATAACATACTAGAAGTATATTATAAATGATGGTCTTTGCAATTTTTAATGACATACGGTACTTTTATTTTATTAATGATTGATGTTACTTTAATTACCAGGTCATTAGCGACAATTACATTTGATTATTTATATTAATCTGGGTTATTAATCACCTTAGACTTTCTATAAATTTTGGCATTTTGTGAACCTTTTTCGACTTTAAATATGGTAATTATCTTCAACAAGGAATTTTTGTGCATATTATATTGTAAAATATATATTTTCGATTTATAGATATATAATCTTTATTATCACTAGAATATAGAATATGGAATAATTTATTGTAATAATTAATATAGAATAATTTTTATTATATGGTATAATAAAATTATATATTTATTACTCAATATGTTTACGTTTATTATATATTTTTCAACAGATAAATAATAAATAGTTTTATTACACGTACGATTACATTTGTTTATGGAATATGTAATTCAACTAATGTATTAGTATTTAAAAACACATTAGTATAAATGTCTATCTTCATAAAAGATATAACTTGGAAAACACGAGGCTGGCACCCCGCTGGGGGTAGCCACCCACATGCTATATTTATTTTATTTTTTTTTTTTATTTACCAATGAGATATAACACTTTACCAAATGTCCTTCAGGACAAATTGTAAAAAAAACAACATTAAAGAAAAAAAAGAAAAGAAAAAAAAGAAAGAAAAAAAAAGAAAAAAATGTCTATCTTGAAACTTTTGTCAATCGACATTCAGCCGAGCTGAATTTGTTTCCTCTCCTACTGTTTCTGCAACCTCATCACTGCATTGAGTGTCACACGAAAATATGATGTAATTTAATGTACTAACTTGAATATTGTTATATAGTGATATAAACAGCAAGTTTCAATTTTCTTCGTTTGATAAAAGTGTAAGGTTTGATTGATCTTTAAAAATCTTTTGGTAAAAAAAGGTGGGTCATAAAGTTTAATATTATCTCGATGAAAGACAAATGAGGCATAAAGATGTATGAAATATTCGGAATAATTAACGAGGTACGTTACTGTAGAAGAATGGTAAGCTGGTACTTGTTCGACTGAAAATTAAAGATAAATATACAGGTACAGGGTACCTACTTCGGAAGAGCTCTTGTTCTCTTGTCAGGCGGTTGAACGAAACTACTATAGCAAATTTATATTCGTCGAAGTCTATTTACTTTGACCCAACAACGTTATTGTTGTGGCATATGTAATGCCATAGCATATAACGTTTAAATTTAAAACAGAGTGTAGAATTAATGATCGAAAATCGTATAAGGTAGTATAAGGTTGTTGTAATAAAAATAAATGATATTAACAATTAATATGATAATATTACCATTTAATAAATGTACATTGTTCAACCTAAATTAGTCGCTAAATAATCTTGCAGCCGATGTAATGTCAATGCAGTCACTGTTATCGTTATTCTGCTATCAATACAAATTATAATGTAATCGAATCATTTTTAAACCAATCGTATTTCGTTAGATATTTACAAGATTAAAGAAAAAATAAAATTAATCGTTATTGGCCAGCATGATTTTTCATTAGAAATTTTTGTTAGAAGTTTGTTTACAACATTAACACTAACCTTGCCAGCCAATATTCAATATTTAATCTAAAATTGCTAAACGTTCATTGCTATTTCTTTTGTCCATCTAACTTTATGTAAATTCTCATGCCATTTGATTCATCAGTTTCTCAATTTTTCTTAATATAAGAATTTACATAAAGTTAAATGAAATAGAAAGGAATAAACAATGAACGTACAATTTTAAATGAAATTTTGAAATCGGTTTGACCGGGCCTGATAAAGTGCTAAACGTCTTCTTGTTTTGTCAAAATGAAAGCGTGAGATGGGACAGGGATCAAATATAAAAATTCAATGGTACTAATAACCCTTCTCTAATGCGATGACTCGTATTTTAATAAAGGAGAGATAAAGAATAATTGAGACAAGCTGGAAAACTTTCTCGGCAAATAAAACAACGATACTGCGTGATATTACTTAATAAAACTCAATGGAACGCGTCCTTTCGTTTTTCAACATCGTCTCTGGCGATAGCTCAATAAACTCGGCATAGCTGTTACCTGAAACGCATCGTAAATCGATCCTCTTACGTTCGTTGGCTAAGAAAATTACCATGCAGTGCTCAATGTCTGTAAATCAAGTACAGTTAAGACGATCAACCCGAGAAAATTCTATACTTCGTCTATGCGCAGCGACCTTCAAGTAACACGAATTCCACCTTCCGTAGACGAAAGAAGAGATGAAATTACAACTATTCGTTCTTTTTTTTTTTTTTATTCGATTCATCGATTTCCATGTAAATGGATTACCTGTACGATTTTCGAACTTATTTATTCCAGTCTTGAAAATACGTATATGATTTTATTATACCCAGTCTATTTGAAATATAATTTTTACACCTTTTCCTGTATTGTATCTGCATAGTAATAAAGAATAAGGCAATTTGATAAAATATCCAAGAAATTTAGTAACGAATACAATACGCTGCTTTGAGGAAACAAATATATACAACATCGTCACTAATTAGACTAATAAAAACGTAAAACGTAAACGTGCAACGTAAAACGTAAACGTAGAAGAAGGAGAAAAAGAAGATGAAATTAATGATTATTAATGAAAGTTATTAGAAAATTTTAACAGTATTGCATTTTATTGTACATAATATGATAGCTTTAATTTTTGTTTAGGAAGAATTTTCATCAGTCGTGACAACATGTATTATCATAGCAATTGTTGTTAATATATTAAAGTGTTTTTATAGTATCCTAATATGTTGTATCTTTGTAGTGTTTCGAGTTCTGAATTTATTTTGTACTTAATAAAATAGTGTTTGCGTATGATTTTGAGAATCTGAATAATAAAAGCGAACAATTTACGTGGCCCAAATCCGTCGGACAACTCTCTCTTACAAACTAATTTTACTATCAACCAGGTAACGCTTAAATATTCTCTATTCGCACGATTCGCCCACAACCAAAACTTCCGTATTTCGCGTGATTAATTGACTAATTAACTATTTCCAACCTACTTAACGATTTTGGCATAATACACGCGTAAATTCATTCGTAAAATTTTAGGAAACATTGCGTCGTTCAACAGGTTGTTCCACGATGGATATTTCACGGTAGACGAAACCAACGGCGGCGTGTACGGTAAATTTCTGATCGGAAAAGGATCGTCGGCGCAAGCACGCGACAGAGGCCTCGCTGATAAATCGTTGCAATTGTTACAAGCAGTGGAATATGAATCGGTCAACGGAATAGTGGTTTTTCACCTGTTCGTGGCCATATAATATCATCGGACGACGCGAACAAGAACTTTCACACGTGAACGCACACAACTTTACGGTTATGTACATTGTTAGCTATGCGCTTGTTTTGCTTTATGCTGACAGATGACATAATCCACTACTGGATCGAGTCGTTGTATTAATTTCAATGCGAAATACTCGTATGTAATTATTTCTAATTATTTGTACGGAATGCAATGGAATATTTGAACGAGATCGGATCAAGGCTCTGACAGAGAGAAACCGAAATCAAAACAAGAAAGGCAGTTTTCCATTGTATATTAAAACTAGCTTATAAGCTTACAAGTGTTGGGACACTTTGATCCATCTGTAGTAATAATATACAGTGGTACGCGAAAAGGTATTTGAACACTTACCGTGGAGAACTTTTATGTCCATATTTTGTTTCCTATAGAAGACACTTTGAAATTTTATTAAGATACTGTAATAAGATACGACTAAAAGAAAGCAGTCTGAAAACGCGTATAAGCAAGTTACAAGATATTGGATTTACACATATAATATTCAGTATAACAATCAGTATACAGCAAAAGTAATTAAGTATTATAATAGAATAAATACTTTTGCGCTCTCTGCGAGATATAATATTGTACTTTTACTAAATATCTTGTCATTTCTATGTACATGTATACGTACTATTCCCAGAATTGTTTCAAACTCTACCGATATAGTCGTGATAGTTGAGTTTCGTAGCAATACTAATGAAATTTCATAATGCTTTGCACAATATACATACTGTGTTCACAACAGGTGTCTACAAGTTTCGAATGCTTTCTGCACAAAGTATTGGGATTATATATAATATACGTGTGGCAGTTTTTTTTTTTTTTTTTTTAGTATAACATTAGATTGATATGAGTTATTTCATAACGCTGATTAGTATTTTTGCATTAAATTTCAAAATTTCAATATTTCAAAATTGTTACGTCATTTTATTGTTCCTCTTAAATTACGTAACTTTAAATTGTAACCTTTTTCATTGATTCTTTACAGTCGCATCTACCACTATAACAACTTATTAGCCACTTAGTTGAGAACATGGAGTTTTATAATTTTTGGGAAAGATTGATCCGTTGTAAAAATTTCAGCAATTATGTTTGATTAAAAGTTTGCAAGCATTAGAACATTTTTTGTATTAATTCAAAGGGAAAGAACAAATTCTTTATTCGACAACCTGTATTTCCGATTTTAATGTTTTAAGAAGTAAGTAAATGTTGCATGATAAAACATGTATCTTAGTATTATTGTTATCTTAACAAATAGATAAATTTTCCACGATAAAATATACACTCCAATATATTATTATTTAATTTCGAAAAATGTAATCGAGATAAATATTAATTGAAACGAAACTTTGAAATGTTAAAAAATTATGATATAATATAATATAAAAAATTATACTGAAATTGAACAAGTAAGATTTTCATTATAATCATCCTTCACGTATTCATGTAACTCTTTCAAATCAAGTACGAAAAAGAAATTGGCTTTGCAAATTTATTAGGTGTATTTATCACGCGTAGAAAATGATTTACGTACAAGCGTAAATCTAGCCTAAAATATTTTACACAGATCTTCCATCCAATTAGACGAAAAGTCGTTCAAATTATACTTCGAATCATTTTTACATATAATCTAATTGTTAAGCTAAAGAAAATGATTTATACGCAATTAAGTATTCTTCTGAAAATAGCATACGCGCATTTTTCACTAAATTATCGCAAGAAAAAAAGGAAAAAAAGGAAAAAAGGAAAAAAAAGGAAAAAAAGAAAAAAAAGAAAGAATATTGTCCAATGATCGAAGCAATTATGTTTCAAGTCATTTCGCGTAGTTTATTGTCGAACTATGATAAATTATTCATACATAGATGCATATCTTTCGTAGAATAATTTATACAGACCTTTTACCAAATTCTAAGGAAAATTGTACCAGAACCAAGTCCGCGCTATTCTTAAATTACCCTTTTCATTACCGAGGATCCCCCAACAATAAATCTTGTCTTTTAAACTCGATAAAGATCTTTCCTCATTTTAAGAAATTTCTTCGATTAGCAAACCTGCTATATCTCGAATATCTCACGCGATCTTGTTACTTGGCTTAAACATTTATTAATTATCTACGGTTGTGTTATCTCTTCCCTTGAAAATTTTGAAGGTAAATTATTTTCATAAAAAATTCACGACAAACTTGTTCTAAATAATATAACAAATGCCTCTTATTCTTCAAAGTTAAACGTATCTGAAAATTGAAATCTTATAGGATTTCTCGATCGAATAAAATCTTTTGATCGTAACGATATCCCTGTTTAATTTTCTACAGATTCAATTGTACATTTTCTTTCTTCGTACGGTTCATTGAAAATTTCATTGATATGTAGTTAGATTGTATGGAAATGTAATTGGATGGAAATCTAAAAAACAAAGGTGTGTGACAAAAGCTTCGACGTATGCAGAGTATGTAGCTTTGTCGGAAGCGGTGAGCGAATTGATGTATATTAGAGAAATTATGAAAATCTTCAATGTAAATCTAAACGATAACCCTGTAAAAATTTATGAGGATAACTCCGGAGCGATAAGTATAGCAAGGTACGGAAATTTTACAAAAAATTCTAAACATATTGAAGTTCATTACCATTACGTTCACGAGTGCTTAGAGGAAGGCAAGATAGATATAATTAAAGTAGGTACAGATGAAAATACTGCGGATATCTTTACGAAGGCACTGTGTAAAGAGAAATTTGAAAGGTTTAGGTCATGGATGAATGTAAGCTAGGAGGAATGTAAATAAAGTGAACAGTGTAAATGTAAGGAGGCGTGTTTGGAAGATGATACAGTTACACTGTACATGCGAATGTGTGTGTAAGCGTCAGGGCGTGTCCAGGCCTGAGTTGAGACAAAGGACGATTGGCAGTTGTTAAGAAGCATCCAGAAGGGCCGGTTAGCTGTCGAGTGTAGAGAAAGTGCGGAGATGCGTGCAAGTGTGAATCGAAGAATAAGTGAGGAATCCTTCTTGTAATAAATATAATATTATTCCAATATTACACCCCAGTGTATATTCAGTGTTCCCTCAACATTATTTCGGCACCAAAGATCCACATTTCTTACAAAATTGATAAATGACCACAAACTATTGTCTTTTTACAGAATGAAAGCCCTATGACAACCTATATAAAGAATCACTGGTACGGCATATTGCTAAAAAAACATGGGTGTGCTATTGATCGACTTCGTCCAGATGATAATTTCCAGCTACGTCTGCATGATCTTGATTCCGAAGGTCATCGAATGTTTCCGAGTAGACGTCGTCGACGAAATACGAAACAATAATCGAATGGATATCCATAACATGATCTATCAGTGGATCGCCGAACAGAACGAAGTGCCGAGTATTGAACCGCCTAGCTTGGTGCAGCCGATGCAACCGATTATCCAGGTGAGGCCGAATCCTCTCCCACGACTCTTCGTACTCGGCTACTACGGCTCTACTTCCGGCGAACTGGAGTTCATTCGACCAAGAATGCGTGCTATGTGTATCCTCTTCTGGTGAAGTTTACTTTTCTCTATCAGCAGGGTTCCGCCTTTCTTGGTTGAATCTATATTCAACACAGTAGATTCCCTCATTATAGCCTCATTAAATATTGTGACATTCACCACATAAACATCAATAAATTAATACAGTAGAGTTGTCCCTCATAACGCGACTATATTCTGCGCTATGCATATGTGTTATATATGGATTCGCAGTACAAAACGTTAGAATTAAGTAAGTTTTTTGATGTAACAAAAGATAAAAAAATAATAAAAAGTGTTGTTCGTGATATTTCGAACGCACCGATAGAAAGTTCTGATCAAACGCAAATTTTGCGTATGTTTTACTGCCCTTCGTCATCTTCTCAGCCAGTGAAAAACACCAACAACCACACGGAGTTGCCGCCAAGCGGTCACCCATCATTTCGTACTATCCGTGCCCAACGTTGCTTCACTTTTGTGATCGGACGGGAACGAGTGCACTCAACGTGGCTAGGGCGTTGGCAACGACAAAGAACACTGTGGAGAATGAGACTGTGTAACATCGCTACGGATGGTAGGCTGCTCGTTGGCGTCACACAGAATGCTACTCGTTAAGTCTATTTTTGACACATTTATGGATAATCGTTTGAAAAATTACTTTATATTTCATATATGATCAGGTTGAAATACACAGGCTCAAAAAAATATTCGCACACCTATAGACACGTTTAAGAATATATGTGTGTTACTGTACTTATATGTGCTATACGAAACATTTTGGATTTTTAATTAGTATTGGCTATAAATGGCAAACTCGCTTATCATGATTATATTTGTAAAATTTGAAACAAATCTAGAATATATATGTATGGCAATTAAATGATATTTTTTAATATGTTGCCGAAGTCATCCCCTCGGGTAGTTTTGTAAAGGTTTCATACAGTTGCGGGTCACAGATGATTAAAAAGTTATTATCAAAAAAAGTTTGTTTGAAATTTACTTTATATCTTGATATTGTAGCATCAATAAGTAAAAGGATAGGCGAAGGAGCGATTTCCACCTTAAAAAATGTCTGATCTGACCTGACCTAAATCTAATTTAATTTATTTCGAAATTAGTTTAAGTTGGATCTGGGTTAAATGTAGATTACTTGGGTTACCTGTGGTCCCCTCCTAGCGGACCAACACAAATATGGACGCCTCCCTCCTGATAAAAAAAGGGGAGAACACGACGAGGCGTGCTTCTGGTAGAAATTCGCGAGAGAACCCGAGGCTCCCCTCCAAAACGTAAGGCTGGTCACCGTGGAGTTTTTAGTCGGTAAGAGTCCGACACTACTCGACCGGTGCGATGCAACGGCGAGTGTCCATGAGGATTTCTCCACGTACAAAAAAAAAAAAAAACTTGGGTTACCTGGGAAAAAAGGTCTCGGTTATTCACGCTCTATTAAATATAAATGGTATGCGAAAAGTACGTTCTTTTGTGTAAACTTTTTTTGATAACAACCTTTTAATAATTAGCGATCCCCACCTTAACAGCCATATGAAAACGTTATCGACATCGCAAGTCGCTTCCTGTTTCTGAATACCCAAGTTATATTTTACAAAGACCAGAAAAGTATTTAAGCGTTCAATAACATTATCCATTATATTAATAAGCGTCAATATTCAGCGTCACCATATTTAATACTTATTATATGCTTAAGATAGTTTCATGTTGTATACTAAGTTTTTACTAAATGCATGTTCACGATAAATGTCTTGTAACTCCTATGTACATTTCTAGATTGGTTTCAAATTTATTCGATATAATACTGATAGTGGCATCTTATAATGTTAATGACTTTCAACATACAATATGAACATAACAGTTCTTTGCAATAAGTGTTGAAATACTTTCGTGAAAGCGTATAATTATTCTGGATAAAATACTAATGTATTATAAACGTAGTTTTACTTGTAGAGATTTATCGGTATATCAATGTTTATTCGAAGAGTATGATCAATTTGCAGAAGTGATTGATATGAGAAAGTAACTTCTGGAATTATTGAACTCTGTGATAACAAAATAGATTGGAACGCGCTATAGAAAAATTTGTTCAATGGTATGATTATTACTCGAAACAATAATCTGAAAGCTGTTCTATAACAATCTATAAAATCTTCAAGGTACAGGAAATACGTTTTTAAATCCTATATTGTAGAAAGGAACAGAAGTAAAACTCGTTATGGTATATACAACTAATTACATTGAATTATATATAAGCATTTCTATATGATATATTATATATTTTATACGTAATGTGTAATATAAAAATTGATATTATATATATATATATATATAGAATATATATATATATATAGAATATATATATATATATATATATATATATTCTATATTTTATGCAAAGCAATTTTTAAAATGATACCAGTATACGTAGAGTAAAAATATTTTCCAAAGGATTGTGCAACGTAAGTGACGTACGAACAAGATATTAGAAACAAATAATTAAATGGCGCGTGTATAGCAAGGGAAAGTAGAGATACTTGAGAGGCGTATTTGATTTCCACTACAATAGAATCTACGTTTGAATATAATTTTGTATACATGTATTACTTCGATAATTATTCCAAGATTTCTTAAATTAATAATAAAATTAAGTACATAATAAATTTAATAAACATGTTATTCATTACTGTTAGATTTTCATTAAAGGGAAGCTTGTTATTTTCTACAAAAATGTTAAATTTCCTTCGTTGTATTATATGCAAATTCTACATTAGAAAACTAAATATTTAATTTTATCAGCAATAAAGTAATAGCTTTTTCTTTTATCAACAGCTCCGTCTCAAGTTCTCAAATAAATTTCTGCAATTATTAACCATTTAGACAAGATAATATTGCTTAGAATTAGAATTATTGCCTAACATCAAAATTGATTAAAAAACGAATAATTGATTCTATATTACGTACAATATACTATAAAATAAAGTACAATTATTAATATTCTTTAACAAATCTAATTTTCAGCAACGACACATTATTTGCGTATTATTTACATACTTGAATAATAACAAGATAACAGGAAGAGCCTGTTTCATCGGAATTAATCCAATTATGTAATAACATTACAAATTCACAGCAAAGGTGTTTGCCAGCCGTTTCAATATCGACAAATAGCGCATTCCAGATTAATTAAATTAATGTCATCATTGATTAGTGATCAGTTATTTAATTTCATGTAAATACACATGTAAGTACAGATTTATGATATAGTAATAATAAAATATAATAATAATAATAATCCGTATTGAATGCTACGAAATGAGGAGAAAAGATATCTCGATCAAAGAGTCTGAATATTTTAATGAATGAAATGCAAATAGAGAGAGAGAGAGAGAGAGAGAGAGAGAGAGAGAGAGAGAGAGAGAGAGAGAAAAGGAAAGAGAGAAAGAGAATCAAAAACAAAATTATAAAAATACAGTACACGATACAGTTATAAAATTAGTTTAACACGTACTCTACTTAATTTTTAGTTTAATGATATATATTTATATCACTCGATTAGGGAATTATTTGCTGGAAAATCCTCTTTCTCAAAATCGTTCGTATCACAAAAATTACAGGAAAAATGCTGTAACATACTAAATATGATATTTCTTTTACAATTAATACTTTATTTTGCAAATATCAAACACGGTAATTATTTTAAGTAGTTTATCTAATTATTAGGAGGAATAATTTAAAATGTCTCAATCAGATTAATTAATTTTTGATGTTTCAAATGTTAATATAATCAGCCTGTGGGAAAAATGAATAAATAATTTATAAAAAGAACAAAGTAATCTTCATACATGTAGATAATTTTTAACAAGCAATTTTTACATTAATTTTTATTCGTCAGCAGCATTTAGTTCTCTTAATAATTACTATAAGTTACAAATATGACAAAAATTAAACAACAGATATTACAATATTTATTTCTTCCTTATGTAATTCTGTACTCATTTAAATAATAATGTAACCTGTAGTTTATTTAAATATGAACAATTTATTACATACAATCACAAAAGAT
>CAXAQV010000018.1:0-186367 GCA_963971185.1 Bombus muscorum
TATTACGTTATAACGTATAACGTTATATACTATTACGTTATAACGTATAACGTTATATACTGTTACGTTATAACGTATAACGTTATATACTGTTACGTTATAACGTATAACGTTATATACTATTCCGTACTAACGTATAACGTTATATATTATTACGTTATAACGTATAACGTTATATACTATTACGTACTACCGTATAACGTTATAAACTATTACGTACTAACGTATAACGTTATATACTATTACGTACTAACGTATAACGTTATAAACTATTACGTACTATCGTATAACGTTATATACTGTTGCGTACTGACGTATAACGTTATATACTATTACGTTATAACGTATAACGTTATATACTATTACGTTATAACGTATAACGTTATATACTATTACGTTATAACGTATAACGTTATATACTATTACGTTATAACGTATAACGTTATATACTATTACGTTCAACGTATAACGTTATAAATTATTACGTACCTACGTATAACGTTATATACTATTACGTTATGACTTATAACGATATATACTATTACGTACTAACGTATAACGTTATATACTATTACGTTCAACGTATAACGTTATAAATTATTACGTACCCACGTATAACGTTATATACTATTACGTTATGACTTATAACTATATATACTATTACGTACTAACGTATAACGTTATATGCTATTACGTTATAACGTGTAACGTTATAAACTATTACGTACTACCGTATAACGTTATAAAATATTAGGTACTAACGTATAACGTTATATACTATTACGAACTAACGTATAACGTTATAAACTATTACGTACTAACGTATAACGTTATAAACTATTACGTACTAACGTATAACGTTATATACTGTACCGTACTGACGTATAACGTTATATACTATTACGTTATAACGTATAACGTTATATACTATTACGTTATGACTTATAACGATATATACTATTACGTACTAACGTATAACGTTATATATTATTACGTTATAACGTATAACGTTATAAACTATTACGTACTAACGTATAACGTTATATACTATTAGGTTATGACTTATAACGTTATATACTATTACGTACTATCGTATAACGTTATATATTATTACGTTGTAACGTATAACGTTATATACTATTGCGTACTACCGTATAACGTTATAAAATATTACGTACTAACGTATAACGTTATATACTATTACGAACTAACGTATAACGTTATAAACTATTACGTACTAACGTATAACGTTATATACTGTTGCGTACTGACGTATAACATTATATACTATTACGTTATAACGTATAACGTTATATACTATTACGGTATAACGTATAACGTTATAAACTATTACGTACCTACGTATAACGTTATATACTATTACGTTATGACTTACAACGGTATATACTATTACGTACCAACGTATAACGTTATATATTATTACGTTATAACATATAACGTTATATAATATTACGTACTACCGTATAACGTTATAAACTATTACGTACTAACGTATAACGTTATATACTATTACGTAGTAACGTATAACGATATAAACTATTACGTACGAACGTATAACATTATATACTATTGCGTACTAACGTATAACGTTATATGCTATTACGTTATAACGTATAACGTTATAAACTATTACGTACTGACGTATAACGTTATATACTATTAAGTTATGACTTATAACGTTATATATTAGTACGTTATAACGTATAATGTTATATACTATCACGTTATAACGTATAACGTTATATACTATTACGAACTAACGTATAACGTTATAAACTATTACGTACTAACGTATAACGTTATATACTATTACGTTATGACTTATAACGATATATACTATTACGTACTAACGTATAACGTTATATATTATTACGTTATAACGTATAACGTTATATAATATTACGTACTACCGTATAACGTTATATATTATTACGTTATAACGTATAACGTTATATATTATTACGTACTACCGTATAACGTTATAAACTATTACGTACTAACGTATAACGTTATATACTATTAAGTTATGACTTATAACGTTATATACTATTACGTACTAACGTATAACGTTATATATTATTACGTTATAACGTATAACGTTATAAACTATTACGTGCCTACGTATAACGTTATGTACTATTACGTTATGACTTATAACGATATATACTATTACGAACTAACGTATAACGTTATATACTATTACGTTATGACTTATAACGTTATATATTATTACGTTATAACGTATAATGTTATATACTATTACGTTATAACGTATAACGTTATAAACTATTACGTACCTACGTATAACGTTATATACTATTACGTTATGACTTATAACGTTATAAACTATTACGTACTAACGTATAACGTTATATACTATTAAGTTATGACTTATAACGTTATATACTATTACGTACTAACGTATAACGTTATATATTATTACGTTATAACGTATAACGTTATAAACTATTACGTACCTACGTATAACGTTATGTACTATTACGTTATGACTTATAACGATATATACTATTACGAACTAACGTATAACGTTAAATACTATTACGTACTAACGTATAACGTTATATACTATTACGTACTAACGTATAACGTTATATAATATTACGTTATAACGTATAACGTTATATACTATTACGTTATAACGTATAACGTTATATACTATTACGTTATAACGTATAACGTTATATACTGTTACGTACTACCGTATAACGTTATAAACTGTTACGTACTAACGTATAACGTTATATACTATTACGTACTAACGTATAACGTTATAAACTATTACGTACTATCGTATAACGTTATATACTATTACGAACTAACGTATAACGTTATAAACTATTACGTACTAACGTATAACGTTATATACTGTTGCGTACTGACGTATAACGTTATGTACTATTACGTTATGACTTATAACGATATATACTATTACGAACTAACGTATAACGTTAAATACTATTACGTACTAACGTATAACGTTATATACTATTACGTACTAACGTATAACGTTATATAATATTACGTTATAACGTATAACGTTATATACTATTACGTTATAACGTATAACGTTATATACTATTACGTTATAACGTATAACGTTATATACTGTTACGTACTACCGTATAACGTTATAAACTGTTACGTACTAACGTATAACGTTATATACTATTACGTACTAACGTATAACGTTATAAACTATTACGTACTATCGTATAACGTTATATACTATTACGAACTAACGTATAACGTTATAAATTATTACGTACTAACGTATAACGTTATATACTGTTGCGTACTGACGTATAACGTTATATACTATTACGTTATAACGTATAACGTTATATACTATTACGGTATAACGTATAACGTTATAAACTATTACGTACCTACGTATAACGTTATATACTATTACGTTATGACTTACAACGGTATATACTATTACGTACCAACGTATAACGTTATATATTATTACGTTATAACATATAGCGTTATATACTATTACGTACTACCGTATAACGTTATAAACTATTACGTACTAACGTATAACGTTATATACTATTACGTACTAACGTATAACGATATACACTATTACGTACTAACGTATAACGTTATATACTATTGCGTACTAACGTATAACGTTATATGCTATTACGTTATAACGTATAACGTTATAAACTATTACGTACTAACGTATAACGTTATATACTATTACGTTATGACTTATAACGTTATATACTATTACATACTAACGTATAACGTTATATAGTATTACGTTATAACGTATAATGTTATATACTATTGCGTACTTACGTATAACGTTATATACTAATACATACTAACGTATAACGTTATATAGTATTACGTTATAACGTATAACGTTACATACTATTGCGTACTACCGTATAACGTTATAAACTATTACGTACTAACGTATAACGTTATATACTATTACGTACTAACGTATAACGATATACACTATTACGTACTAACGTATAACGTTATATACTATTGCGTACTAACGTATAACGTTATATACTATTACGTACTACCGTATAACGTTATAAACTATTACGTACTAACGTATAACGTTATATACTATTGCGTACTAACGTATAACGTTATATACTATTACGTACTACCGTATAACGTTATAAACTATTACGTACTAACGTATAACGTTATATACTATTGCGTACTAACGTATAAGGTTATATACTATTACGTTATATCGTATAACGTTATAAACTGTTACGTACTAACGTATAACGTTATATACTATTACGTTATGACTTATAACGTGATAAACTATTACGTACTAACGTATAACGTTATATACTATTACGTTATAACGTATAACGTTATATGCTATTACATACTAACGTATAACGTTATATAGTATTACGTTATAACGTATAACGTTATATACTATTGCGTACTTACGTATAACGTTATATACTAATACATACTAACGTATAACGTTATATAGTATTACGTTATAACGTATAACGTTACATACTATTGCGTACTAACGTATAACGTTATATACTATTACGTTATAAAGTATAACGTTATAAACTATTACGTACAAACGTATAACGTTATATAGTATTACGTTATAACGTATAACGTTATGTACTATTACATACTACCGTATAACGTTATAAACTATAACGTACTACCGTATAACGTTATATACTATTACGTACTAACGTATAACGTTATATAGTATTACGTTATAACGTATAACGTTATGTACTATTACGGACTAACGCATAACGTTATATACTATTACGTTATAACGTATAACGTTATAAACTGTTACGTACTAACGTATAAAGTTATATACTATTACGTTATGACTTATAACGTTATATACTATTACGTACTAACGTATAACGTTATGTAGTATTACGTTATAACGTATAACGTTATATACTATTACATACTACCGTATAACGTTATAAACTATTACGTACTAACGTATAACGTTATATACTATTACGTTATGACTTATAACGTGATAAACTATTACGTACTAACGTATAACTTTATATAATATTACGTTATAACGTATAGCGTTATATACTATTACGTACCTACGTATAACGTTATATACTATTACGTTATGACTTATAACGATATATACTATTACGTACTAACGTATAACGTTATATATTATTACGTTATAACGTATAACGTTATATACTATTACGTTATAACGTATAACGTTATATACTATTACGTTATAACGTATAACGTTATATACTGTTACGTTATAACGTATAACATTATATACTATTACGTACTACCGTATAACGTTATAAAACATTACGTACTAACGTATAACGTTATATACTATTCCGTACTAACGTATAACGTTATATATTATTACGTTATAACGTATAACGTTATATAGTATTACGTACTACCGTATAACGTTATAAACTATTACGTACTAACGTATAACGTTATATACTATTACGTACTAACGTATAACGTTATAAACTATTACGTACTATCGTATAACGTTATATACTGTTGCGTACTGACGTATAACGTTATATACTATTACGTTATAACGTATAACGTTATATACTATTACGTTATAACGTATAACGTTATATCCTATTACGTTATAACGTATAACGTTATATACTATTACGTTATAACGTATAACGTTATATACTATTACGTTCAACGTATAACATTATAAATTATTACGTACCTACGTATAACGTTATATACTATTACGTTATGACTTATAACGATATATACTATTACGTACTAACGTATAACGTTATATACTATTACGTTCAACGTATAACGTTATAAATTATTACGTACCTACGTATAACGTTATATACTATTACGTTATGACTTATAACTATATATACTATTACGTACTAACGTATAACGTTATATGCTATTACGTTATAACGTGTAACGTTATAAACTATTACGTACTACCGTATAACGTTATAAAATATTAGGTACTAACGTATAACGTTATATACTATTACGAACTAACGTATAACGTTATAAACTATTACGTACTAACGTATAACGTTATAAACTATTACGTACTAACGTATAACGTTATATACTGTACCGTACTGACGTATAACGTTATATACTATTACGTTATAACGTATAACGTTATATACTATTACGTTATGACTTATAACGATATATACTATTACGTACTAACGTATAACGTTATATATTATTACGTTATAACGTATAACGTTATAAACTATTACGTACTAACGTATAACGTTATATACTATTAGGTTATGACTTATAACGTTATATACTGTTGCGTACTGACGTATAATACGTATATAATACGTATAATACGTTATATACTATTACGTTATAACGTATGTTACGTCGCGTAAGATGGTCCGCGCGACATCCCTTACGGTCAGGCCGCCCAGGCCTACCCATCGTCACGGCGACCCGTACTAGGCCCAAGGAACCTCCATAAAACCGCATCTGTTAGTCATTAAGCAGCAGTATCTATATAATTCAAATAAAACTAATTACAATAGTTACGTGTACCTATACTGAAAATATAACCGTGTTTACAGTATTTGAAGCGAAAGACAGTTAAAGCCGTTAAGATTGTTTTTATATTGTATCTTTATCACGACCTTAAGACAATTTAAATTGTAAACAAACGTCGGGTATCTTCCCAAACATTTTCAAAAGATAGACCCCGACGTTTTTTCATCTCCGACGGATATAAATGTAGTGACTCGGAGAAGTCGTTGGAAATTTGAGAATATTTACCGCTCGGAAATTTGAGAATATTTACCGCTCGGAATTTGAGAATATTTACCGCTCGGGAATTTTGAGAATATTTACCGCTCGGGAATTTGAGAATATTTACCGTTCGTTTATCGAATATTGTAGATTAATTATTCGTTCTATCGAAGAGTCAGTATCTTGGTCTCTAACGCGCTAATATCTAAACCCTCGGGTAAGAATTAGAAATAATCTGTGTACGTTCCACGTGTTGTTAAAGGTGAGAAATAAAATATATATTAGATAACTGTAGACTACAGTTATTCGAACACAACCACCCCTATTATCGTAACAGAAATCAGGGGATCGCCCTGCTCGCGGTGTCGATTAATATCGTAACGGGAATTTACGACTCTCGTTGACTCGTCTCAAAGCGAACGCGTCTCCCCGCGACTGGACGAAAATACAACGTATAACGTTATATACTATTACGGTATAACGTATAACGTTATAAACTATTACGTACCTACGTATAACGTTATATACTATTACGTTATGACTTACAACGGTATATACTATTACGTACCAACGTATAACGTTATATATTATTACGTTATAACATATAACGTTATATACTATTACGTACTACCGTATAACGTTGTAAACTATTACGTACTAACGTATAACGTTATATACTATTACGTACTAACGTATAACGATATAAACTATTACGTACGAACGTATAACATTATATACTATTGCGTACTAACGTATAACGTTATATGCTATTACGTTATAACGTATAACGTTATAAACTATTACGTACTAACGTATAACGTTATATACTATTAAGTTATGACTTATAACGTTATATATTATTACGTTATAACGTATAATGTTATATACTATCACGTTATAACGTATAACGTTATATACTATTACGAACTAACGTATAACGTTATAAACTATTACGTACTAACGTATAACGTTATATATTATTACGTTATAACGTATAACGTTATAAACTATTACGTACTAACGTATAACGTTATATACTATTACGTTATGACTTATAACGATATATACTATTACGTACTAACGTATAACGTTATATATTATTACGTTATAACGTATAACGTTATATACTGTTACGTACTACCGTATAACGTTATATATTATTACGTTATAACGTATAACGTTATATACTATTACGTACTACCGTATAACGTTATAAACTATTACGTACTAACGTATAACGTTATATACTATTAAGTCATGACTTATAACGTTATATACTATTTCGTACTAACGTATAACGTTATATATTATTACGTTATAACGTATAACGTTATAAAATATTACGTACCTACGTATAACGTTATGTACTATTACGTTATGACTTATAACGATATATACTATTACGAACTAAGGTATAACGTTATATACTATTACGTAATAACGTATAACTTTATGTACTATTACGTTATAACGTATAACGTTTTATACTATTACGTACTAACGTATAACGTTATAAACTATTACGTAATAACGTATAACGTTATGTACTATTACGTTATAACGTATAACGTTATATACTATTACGTACTAACGTATAACGTTATAAACTATTACGTACTAACGTATAACGTTATATACTATTACGAACTAACGTATATCGTTATAAACTATTACGTACTAACGTATAACGTTATATATTATTACGTTATAACGTATAACGTTATATACTCGTACGTACTACCGTATAACGTTATAAACTATTACGTATAAACGTATAACGTTATATACTATTAAGTCATGACTTATAACGTTATATACTATTTCGTACTAACGTATAACGTTATATATTATTACGTTATAACGTATAACGTTATAAAATATTACGTACCTACGTATAACGTTATGTACTATTACGTTATGACTTATAACGATATATACTATTACGAACTAAGGTATAACGTTATATACTATTACGTAATAACGTATAACTTTATGTACTATTACGTTATAACGTATAACGTTTTATACTATTACGTACTAACGTATAACGTTATAAACTATTACGTAATAACGTATAACGTTATGTACTATTACGTTATAACGTATAACGTTATATACTATTACGTACTAACGTATAACGTTATAAACTATTACGTACTAACGTATAACGTTATATACTATTACGAACTAACGTATATCGTTATAAACTATTACGTACAAACGTATAACGTTATATATTATTACGTTATAACGTATAACGTTATATACTCGTACGTACTACCGTATAACGTTATAAACTATTACGTATAAACGTATAACGTTATATACTATTACGTACTAACGTATAACGTTATAAACTATTACGTACTATCGTATAACGTTATATACTATTACGAACTAACGTATATCGTTATAAACTATTACGTACTAACGTATAGCGTTATATACTGTTGCGTACTGACGTATAACGTTATGTACTATTACGTTATAACGTATAACGTTATATACTATTACCTACTAACGTATGACGTTATATACTATTACGTACTAACGTATAACGTTATAAACTATTACGTACTAACGTATAACGTTATATACTATTGCGTACTAACGTATAACGTTATATGCTATTACGTTATGACTTATAACGATATATACTATTACGTACTAACGTATGACGTTGTATACTATTACGTACTAACGTATAACGTTATAAACTATTACGTACTAACGTATAACGTTATATACTATTACGTACTAACGTATAACGTTATATACTATTACGTACTAACGTATAACGTTATATACTATTACGTACTAACGTATAACGTTATATATTATTACGTTATAACGTATACCGTTATATACTATTACGTACTACCGTATAACGTTATAAACTATTACGTACTAACGTATAACGTTATATACTATTAAGTACTAACGTATAACGTTACAAACTATTACGTACAAACGTATAACGTTATATACTATTACGTAATAACGTATAACGTTATGTACTATTACGTTATAACGTATAACGTTATATACTATTACGTAATAACGTATAACGTTATGTACTATTACGTTATAACGTATAACGTTATATACTATTACGTACTAACGTATAACGTTATGTACAATTACGTTATAACGTATAACGTTATATACTATTACGTACTAACGTATAACGTTATATACTATTCCGTACTAACGTATAACGTTATATACTATTGCGTACTAACGTATAACGTTATATGCTATTACGTTATAACGTATAACGTTATATACTATTACGTACTAACGTATAACGTTATAAACTATTACGTACAAACGTATAACGTTATATACTATTACGTAATAACGTATAACGTTATGTACTATTACGTTATAACGTATAACGTTATATACTATTACGAACTAACGTATATCGTTATAAACTATTACGTACTAACGTATATCGTTATAAACTATTACGTACAAACGTATAACGTTATATATTATTACGTTATAACGTATAACGTTATATACTCGTACGTACTACCGTATAACGTTATAAACTATTACGTATAAACGTATAACGTTATATACTATTACGTACTAACGTATAACGTTATAAACTATTACGTACTATCGTATAACGTTATATACTATTACGAACTAACGTATATCGTTATAAACTACTACGTACTAACGTATAGCGTTATATACTGTTGCGTACTGACGTATAACGTTATGTACTATTACGTTATAACGTATAACGTTATATACTATTACCTACTAACGTATGACGTTATATACTATTACGTACTAACGTATAACGTTATAAACTATTACGTACTAACGTATAACGTTATATACTATTGCGTACTAACGTATAACGTTATATGCTATTACGTTATGACTTATAACGATATATACTATTACGTACTAACGTATGACGTTGTATACTATTACGTACTAACGTATAACGTTATAAACTATTACGTACTAACGTATAACGTTATATACTATTACGTACTAACGTATAACGTTATATACTATTACGTACTAACGTATAACGTTATATACTATTACGTACTAACGTATAACGTTATATATTATTACGTTATAACGTATACCGTTATATACTATTACGTACTACCGTATAACGTTATAAACTATTACGTACTAACGTATAACGTTATATACTATTAAGTACTAACGTATAACGTTACAAACTATTACGTACAAACGTATAACGTTATATACTATTACGTAATAACGTATAACGTTATGTACTATTACGTTATAACGTATAACGTTATATACTATTACGTAATAACGTATAACGTTATGTACTATTACGTTATAACGTATAACGTTATATACTATTACGTACTAACGTATAACGTTATGTACAATTACGTTATAACGTATAACGTTATATACTATTACGTACTAACGTATAACGTTATATACTATTCCGTACTAACGTATAACGTTATATACTATTGCGTACTAACGTATAACGTTATATGCTATTACGTTATAACGTATAACGTTATATACTATTACGTACTAACGTATAACGTTATAAACTATTACGTACAAACGTATAACGTTATATACTATTACGTAATAACGTATAACGTTATGTACTATTACGTTATAACGTATAACGTTATATACTATTACGTACTAACGTATAACGTTATGTACAATTACGTTATAACGTATAACGTTATATACTATTACGTACTAACGTATAACGCTATAAACTATTACGTACTAACGTATAACGTTATAAACTATTACGTACTAACGTATAACGTTATATACTATTAGGTTATGACTTATAACGTTATATACTATTACGTACTAACGTATAACGTTATATACTATTAGGTTATGACTTATAACGTTATATACTATTACGTACTAACGTATAACGTTATGTACTATTACGTTATAACGTATAACGTTATATACTATTACGTACTATCGTATAACGTTATAAACTATTACGTAATAACGTATAACGTTATAAACTATTACGTTATAACGTATAACGTTATATACTATTACGTACTAACGTATAACGTTATAAACTATTACGTACTAACGTATAACGTTATATACTATTACGAACTAACGTATAACGTTATAAACTATTACGTACTAACGTATAACGTTATATATTATTACGTTATAACGTATAACGTTATATACTCGTACGTACTACCGTATAACGTTATAAACTATTACGTATAAACGTATAACGTTATATACTATTAAGTACTAACGTATAACGTTATATACTATTCCGTACTAACGTATAACGTTATATACTATTGCGTACTAACGTATAACGTTATATGCTATTACGTTATAACGTATAACGTTATATACTATTACGTACTAACGTATAACGTTATAAACTATTACGTACTAACGTATAACGTTATATATTATTACGTTATAACGTATAACGTTATATACTCGTACGTACTACCGTATAACGTTATAAACTATTACGTATAAACGTATAACGTTATATACTATTACGTACTAACGTATAACGTTATATACTATTGCGTACTAACGTATAACGTTATATGCTATTACGTTATGACTTATAACGATATATACTATTACGTACTAACGTATGACGTTGTATACTATTACGTACTAACGTATAACGTTATAAACTATTACGTACTAACGTATAACGTTATATACTATTACGTACTAACGTATAACGTTATATACTATTACGTACTAACGTATAACGTTATATACTATTACGTACTAACGTATAACGTTATATATTATTACGTTATAACGTATACCGTTATATACTATTACGTACTACCGTATAACGTTATAAACTATTACGTACTAACGTATAACGTTATATACTATTAAGTACTAACGTATAACGTTATATACTATTCCGTACTAACGTATAACGTTATATACTATTGCGTACTAACGTATAACGTTATATGCTATTACGTTATAACGTATAACGTTATATACTATTACGTACTAACGTATAACGTTATAAACTATTACGTACAAACGTATAACGTTATATACTATTACGTAATAACGTATAACGTTATGTACTATTACGTTATAACGTATAACGTTATATACTATTACGTACTAACGTATAACGTTATGTACAATTACGTTATAACGTATAACGTTATATACTATTACGTACTCACGTATAACGCTATAAACTATTACGTACTAACGTATAACGTTATAAACTATTACGTACTAACGTATAACGTTATATACTATTAGGTTATGACTTATAACGTTATATACTATTACGTACTAACGTATAACGTTATATACTAATACGTTATGACACATAACGTTATATACTATTCCGTACTAACGTATAACGTTATGTACAATTACGTTATAACGTATAACGTTATATACTATTACGTACTAACGTATAACGTTATAAACTATTACGTACAAACGTATAACGTTATATACTATTACGTAATAACGTATAACGTTATGTACTATTACGTTATAACGTATAACGTTATATACTATTACGTACTAACGTATAACGTTATGTACAATTACGTTATAACGTATAACGTTATATACTATTACGTACTAACGTATAACGCTATAAACTATTACGTACTAACGTATAACGTTATAAACTATTACGTACTAACGTATAACGTTATATACTATTAGGTTATGACTTATAACGTTATATACTATTACGTACTAACGTATAACGTTATATACTATTAGGTTATGACTTATAACGTTATATACTATTACGTACTAACGTATAACGTTATGTACTATTACGTTATAACGTATAACGTTATATACTATTACGTACTATCGTATAACGTTATAAACTATTACGTAATAACGTATAACGTTATAAACTATTACGTTATAACGTATAACGTTATATACTATTACGTACTAACGTATAACGTTATAAACTATTACGTACTAACGCATAACGTTATATACTATTACGAACTAACGTATAACGTTATAAACTATTACGTACTAACGTATAACGTTATATATTATTACGTTATAACGTATAACGTTATATACTCGTACGTACTACCGTATAACGTTATAAACTATTACGTATAAACGTATAACGTTATATACTATTACGTACTAACGTATAACGTTATAAACTATTACGTACTATCGTATAACGTTATATACTATTACGAACTAACGTATATCGTTATAAACTATTACGTACTAACGTATAGCGTTATATACTGTTGCGTACTGACGTATAACGTTATATACTATTACGTTATAACGTATAACGTTATATACTATTACCTACTAACGTATGACGTTATATACTATTACGTACTAACGTATAACGTTATAAACTATTACGTACTAACGTATAACGTTATATACTATTGCGTACTAACGTATAACGTTATATGCTATTACGTTATGACTTATAACGATATATACTATTACGTACTAACGTATGACGTTATATACTATTACGTACTAACGTATAACGTTATAAACTATTACGTACTAACGTATAACGTTATATACTATTACGTACTACCGTATAACGTTATAAACTATTACGTACTAACGTATAACGTTATATATTATTAAGTACTAACGTATAACGTTACAAACTATTACGTACTAACGTATAACGTTATATACTGTTGCGTACTGTCGTATAACGTTATATACTATTACGTTATAACGTATAACGTTATAAACTATTACGTACCTACGTATAACGTTATATACTATTACGTTATGACTTATAACGATATATACTATTACGTACTAACGTCTAACGTTATATATTATTACGTTATAACGTATAACGTTATATACTATTACGTACTACCTTATAACGTTATAAACTATTACGTACTAACGTATAACGTTATATACTATTACGTACTAACGTATAACGTTATAAACTATTACGTACTAACGTATAACGTTATATACTATTGCGTACTAACGTATAACGTTATATGCTATTACTTTATAACGTGTAACGTTATAAACTATTACGTACTAACGTATAACGTTATATACTAATACGTTATGACACATAACGTTATATACTATTCCGTACTAACGTATAACGTTATGTACAATTACGTTATAACGTATAACGTTATATACTATTACGTACTAACGTATAACGCTATAAACTATTACGTACTAACGTATAACGTTATAAACTATTACGTACTAACGTATAACGTTATAAAATATTACGTACTAACGTATAACGTTATATACTATTGCGTACTAACGTATAACGTTATATACTATTCCGTACTAACGTATAACGTTATATACTATTGCGTACTAACGTATAACGTTATATGCTATTACTTTATAACGTATAACGTTATATACTATTACGTACTAACGTATAACGTTATAAACTATTACGTACAAACGTATAACGTTATATACTATTACGTAATAACGTATAACGTTATGTACTATTACGTTATAACGTATAACGTTATGTACTATTACGTACTAACGTATAACGTTATGTACAATTACGTTATAACGTATAATGTTATATACTATTACGTACTAACGTATAACGCTATAAACTATTACGTACTAACGTATAACGTTATAAACAATTACGTACTAACGTATAACGTTATATACTATTAGGTTATGACTTATAACGTTATATACTATTACGTACTAACGTATAACGTTATATACTATTAGGTTATGACTCATAACGTTATATACTATTACGTACTAACGTATAACGTTATGTACTATTACGTTATAACGTATAACGTTATATACTATTACGTACTATCGTATAACGTTATAAACTATTACGTAATAACGTATAACGTTATAAACTATTACGTTATAACGTATAACGTTATATACTATTACGTACTAACGTATAACGTTATAAACTATTACGTACTAACGTATAACGTTATATACTATTACGAACTAACGTATAACGTTATAAACTATTACGTACTAACGCATAGCGTTATATACTGTTGCGTACTGACGTATAACGTTATATACTATTACGTTATAACGTATAACGTTATATACTATTACGTACTAACGTATGACGTTATATACTATTACGTACTAACGTATAACGTTATAAACTATTACGTACTAACGTATAACGTTATATACTATTGCGTACTAACGTATAACGTTATATGCTATTACGTTATAACGTGTAACGTTATAAACTATTACGTACTAACGTATAACGTTATATACTAATACGTTATGACACATAACGTTATATACTATTACGTACTAACGTATAACGTTATGTACAATTACGTTATAACGTATAACGTTATATACTATTACGTACTAACCTATAACGCTATAAACTATTACGTACTAACGTATAACGTTATAAACTATTACGTACTAACGTATAACGTTATAAAATATTACGTACTAACGTATAACGTTATATACTGTTGCGTACTGACGTATAACGTTATATACTATTACGTACTAACGTATAACGTTATAAACTATTACGTACTAACGTATAACGTTATATACTATTACGTACTATCGTATAACGTTATATACTATTACGTACTAACGTATAACGTTATATACTATTACGTACTAACGTATAACGTTATAAACTATTACGTACTAACGTATAACGTTATATACTATTGCGTACTAACGTATAACGTTATATGCTATTACTTTATAACGTGTAACGTTATAAACTATTACGTACTAACGTATAACGTTATATACTAATACGTTATGACACATAACGTTATATACTATTCCGTACTAACGTATAACGTTATGTACAATTACGTTATAACGTATAACGTTATATACTATTACGTACTAACGTATAACGCTATAAACTATTACGTACTAACGTATAACGTTATAAACTATTACGTACTAACGTATAACGTTATAAAATATTACGTACTAACGTATAACGTTATATACTATTGCGTACTAACGTATAACGTTATATACTATTCCGTACTAACGTATAACGTTATATACTATTGCGTACTAACGTATAACGTTATATGCTATTACTTTATAACGTATAACGTTATATACTATTACGTACTAACGTATAACGTTATAAACTATTACGTACAAACGTATAACGTTATATACTATTACGTAATAACGTATAACGTTATGTACTATTACGTTATAACGTATAACGTTATGTACTATTACGTACTAACGTATAACGTTATGTACAATTACGTTATAACGTATAATGTTATATACTATTACGTACTAACGTATAACGCTATAAACTATTACGTACTAACGTATAACGTTATAAACAATTACGTACTAACGTATAACGTTATATACTATTAGGTTATGACTTATAACGTTATATACTATTACGTACTAACGTATAACGTTATATACTATTAGGTTATGACTCATAACGTTATATACTATTACGTACTAACGTATAACGTTATGTACTATTACGTTATAACGTATAACGTTATATACTATTACGTACTATCGTATAACGTTATAAACTATTACGTAATAACGTATAACGTTATAAACTATTACGTTATAACGTATAACGTTATATACTATTACGTACTAACGTATAACGTTATAAACTATTACGTACTAACGTATAACGTTATATACTATTACGAACTAACGTATAACGTTATAAACTATTACGTACTAACGCATAGCGTTATATACTGTTGCGTACTGACGTATAACGTTATATACTATTACGTTATAACGTATAACGTTATATACTATTACGTACTAACGTATGACGTTATATACTATTACGTACTAACGTATAACGTTATAAACTATTACGTACTAACGTATAACGTTATATACTATTGCGTACTAACGTATAACGTTATATGCTATTACGTTATAACGTGTAACGTTATAAACTATTACGTACTAACGTATAACGTTATATACTAATACGTTATGACACATAACGTTATATACTATTACGTACTAACGTATAACGTTATGTACAATTACGTTATAACGTATAACGTTATATACTATTACGTACTAACCTATAACGCTATAAACTATTACGTACTAACGTATAACGTTATAAACTATTACGTACTAACGTATAACGTTATAAAATATTACGTACTAACGTATAACGTTATATACTGTTGCGTACTGACGTATAACGTTATATACTATTACGTACTAACGTATAACGTTATAAACTATTACGTACTAACGTATAACGTTATATACTATTACGTACTATCGTATAACGTTATATACTATTACGTACTAACGTACAACGTTATATACTATTGCGTACTAACGTATAACGTTATATGCTATTACTTTATAACGTGTAACGTTATAAACTATTACGTACTAACGTATAACGTTATATACTAATACGTTATGACACATAACGTTATATACTATTCCGTACTAACGTATAACGTTATGTACAATTACGTTATAACGTATAACGTTATATACTATTACGTACTAACGTATAACGCTATAAACTATTACGTACTAACGTATAACGTTATAAACTATTACGTACTAACGTATAACGTTATAAAATATTACGTACTAACGTATAACGTTATATACTATTGCGTACTAACGTATAACGTTATATACTATTCCGTACTAACGTATAACGTTATATACTATTGCGTACTAACGTATAACGTTATATGCTATTACTTTATAACGTATAACGTTATATACTATTACGTACTAACGTATAACGTTATAAACTATTACGTACAAACGTATAACGTTATATACTATTACGTAATAACGTATAACGTTATGTACTATTACGTTATAACGTATAACGTTATGTACTATTACGTACTAACGTATAACGTTATAAACAATTACGTACTAACGTATAACGTTATATACTATTAGGTTATGACTTATAACGTTATATACTATTACGTACTAACGTATAACGTTATATACTATTAGGTTATGACTCATAACGTTATATACTATTACGTACTAACGTATAACGTTATGTACTATTACGTTATAACGTATAACGTTATATACTATTACGTACTATCGTATAACGTTATAAACTATTACGTAATAACGTATAACGTTATAAACTATTACGTTATAACGTATAACGTTATATACTATTACGTACTAACGTATAACGTTATAAACTATTACGTACTAACGTATAACGTTATATACTATTACGAACTAACGTATAACGTTATAAACTATTACGTACTAACGCATAGCGTTATATACTGTTGCGTACTGACGTATAACGTTATATACTATTACGTTATAACGTATAACGTTATATACTATTACGTACTAACGTATGACGTTATATACTATTACGTACTAACGTATAACGTTATAAACTATTACGTACTAACGTATAACGTTATATACTATTGCGTACTAACGTATAACGTTATATGCTATTACGTTATAACGTGTAACGTTATAAACTATTACGTACTAACGTATAACGTTATATACTAATACGTTATGACACATAACGTTATATACTATTACGTACTAACGTATAACGTTATGTACAATTACGTTATAACGTATAACGTTATATACTATTACGTACTAACCTATAACGCTATAAACTATTACGTACTAACGTATAACGTTATAAACTATTACGTAATAACGTATAACGTTATAAAATATTACGTACTAACGTATAACGTTATATACTGTTGCGTACTGACGTATAACGTTATATACTATTACGTACTAACGTATAACGTTATAAACTATTACGTACTAACGTATAACGTTATATACTATTACGTACTATCGTATAACGTTATATACTATTACGTACTAACGTATAACGTTATATACTATTAGGTTATGACTTATAACGTTATATACTATTACGTACTAACGTATAACGTTATATACTATTACGTACTAACGTATAACGTTATAAACTATTACGTACTAACGTATAACGTTATATACTATTACGTACTAACGTATAACGTTATATACTATTACGTAATAACGTATAACGTTATATACTATTTCGTACTAACGTATAACGTTATATGTTATTACGTCATAACGTATAACGTTATATACTATTACGTACTAACGTATAACGTTATGTACAATTACGTTATAACGTATAACGTTATATACTATTACGTACTAACGTATAACGTTATAAACTATTACGTACAAACGTGTAACGTTATATACTACTACGTAATAACGTATAACTTTATGTACTATTACGTTATAACGTATAACGTTATATACTATTACGAACTAACGTATATCGTTATAAACTATTACGTACTAACGTATGACGTTATATACTATTACGTACTAACGTATAACGTTATAAACTATTACGTACAAACGTGTAACGTTATATACTCCTACGTAATAACGTATAACTTTATGTACTATTACGTTATAACGTATAACGTTTTATAATATTACGTTCTAACGTATAACGTTATAAACTATTACGTAATAACGTATAACGTTATGTACTATTACGTTATAACGTATAACGTTATATACTATTACGTACTAACGTATAACGTTATAAACTATTACGTACTAACGTATAACGTTATATACTATTACGAACTAACGTATATCGTTATAAACTATTACGTACTAACGTATAGCGTTATATACTGTTGCGTACTGACGTAAAACGTTATATACTATTACGTTATAACGTATAACGTTATATACTATTACGTTATGACTTATAACGATATATACTATTACGTACTAACGTATAACGTTATATACTATTACGTACTAACGTATAACGTTATAAACTATTACGTACTAACGTATAACGTTATATACTATTACGTACTAACGTATAACGTTATATACTATTACGTACTAACGTATAACGTTATATACTATTACGTACTAACGTATAACGTTATATATTATTACGTTATAACGTATACCGTTATATACTATTACGTACTACCGTATAACGTTATAAACTATTACGTACTAACGTATAACGTTATATACTATTAAGTACTAACGTATAACGTTACAAACTATTACGTATTAACGAATAACGTTATATACTGTTGCGTACTGAGGTATAACGTTATATACTATTACGTTATAACGTATAACGTTATAAACTATTACGTACCTACGTATAACGTTATATACTATTACGTTATGACTTATAACGATATATACTATTACGTACTAACGTCTAACGTTATATATTATTACGTTATAACGTATAACGTTATATAATATTACGTACTACCGTATAACGTTATAAACTATTACGTACTAACGTATAACGTTATATACTATTACGTACTAACGTATAACGTTATAAACTATTACGTACTAACGTATAACGTTATATACTATTAGGTTATGACTTATAACGTTATATACTATTACGTACTAACGTATAACGTTATGTACTATTACGTTATAACGTATAACGTTATATACTATTACGTACTATCTTATAACGTTATAAACTATTACGTAATAACGTATAACGTTATAAACTATTACGTTATAACGTATAACGTTATATACTATTACGTACTAACGTATAACGTTATAAACTATTACGTACTAACGTATAACGTTATATACTATTACGAACTAACGTATAACGTTATAAACTATTACGTACTAACGTATAACGTTATATATTATTACGTTATAACGTATAACGTTATATACTATTACGTACTACCGTATAACGTTATAAACTATTACGTATAAACGTATAACGTTATATACTATTACGTACTAACGTATAACGTTATAAACTATTACGTACTATCGTATAACGTTATATACTATTACGAACTAACGTTTATCGTTATAAACTATTACGTACTAACGTATAGCGTTATATACTGTTGCGTACTGACGTATAACGTTATATACTATTACGTTATAACGTATAACGTTATATACTATTACGTACTAACGTATGACGTTATATACCATTACGTACTAACGTATAACGTTATAAACTATTACGTACTAACGTATAACGTTATATACTATTACGTACTAACGTATAACGTTATATACTATTACGTACTAACGTATAACGTTATATACTATTACGTACTAACGTATAACGTTATATATTATTACGTTATAACGTATACCGTTATATACCATTACGTACTACCGTATAACGTTATAAACTATTACGTACTAACGTATAACGTTATATACTATTAAGTACTAACGTATAACGTTACAAACTATTACGTACTAACGTATAACGTTATATACTGTTGCGTACTGACGTATAACGTTATATACTATTACGTTATAACGTATAACGTTATAAACTATTACGTACCTACGTATAACGTTATATACTATTACGTACTACCGTATAACGTTATAAACTATTACGTACTAACGTATAACGTTATATATTATTACGTTATAACGTATAACGTTATATACTATTACGTACTACCTTATAACGTTATAAACTATTACGTACTAACGTATAACGTTATATACTATTACGTACTAACGTATAACGTTATAAACTATTACGTACTAACGTATAACGTTATATACTATTGCGTACTAACGTATAACGTTATATGCTATTACGTTATGACTTATAACGATATATACTATTACGTACTAACGTATGACGTTATATACCATTACGTACTAACGTATAACGTTATAAACTATTACGTACTAACGTATAACGTTATATACTATTACGTACTAACGTATAACGTTATATACTATTACGTACTAACGTATAACGTTATATACTATTACGTACTAACGTATAACGTTATATATTATTACGTTATAACGTATACCGTTATATACCATTACGTACTACCGTATAACGTTATAAACTATTACGTACTAACGTATAACGTTATATACTATTAAGTACTAACGTATAACGTTACAAACTATTACGTACTAACGTATAACGTTATATACTGTTGCGTACTGACGTATAACGTTATATACTATTACGTTATAACGTATAACGTTATAAACTATTACGTACCTACGTATAACGTTATATACTATTACGTACTACCGTATAACGTTATAAACTATTACGTACTAACGTATAACGTTATATATTATTACGTTATAACGTATAACGTTATATACTATTACGTACTACCTTATAACGTTATAAACTATTACGTACTAACGTATAACGTTATATACTATTACGTACTAACGTATAACGTTATAAACTATTACGTACTAACGTATAACGTTATATACTATTGCGTACTAACGTATAACGTTATATGCTATTACTTTATAACGTGTAACGTTATAAACTATTACGCACTAACGTATAACGTTATATACTAATACGTTATGACACATAACGTTATATACTATTCCGTACTAACGTATAACGTTATGTACAATTACGTTATAACGTATAACGTTATATACTATTACGTACTAACGTATAACGCTATAAACTATTACGTACTAACGTATAACGTTATATATTATTACGTTATAACGTATAACGTTATATACTATTACGTACTACCGTATAACGTTGTAAACTATTACGTACTAACGTATAACGTTATATACTATTACGTACTAACGTATAACGTTATATACTATTACGAACTAACGTATATCGTTATAAACTATTACGTACTAACGTATAGCGTTATATACTGTTGCGTACTGACGTATAACGATATATAATATTACGTTATAACGTATAACGTTATATACTATTACGTACTAACGTATGACGTTATATACTATTACGTACTAACGTATAACGTTATATACTATTGCGTACTAACGTATAACGTTATATACTATTACGTTATAACGTATAACGTTATAAACTATTACGTACCTACGTATAACGTTATATACTATTACGTTATGACTTATAACGATATATACTATTACGTACTAACGTATAACGTTATAAACTATTACCTACTAACGTATAACGTTATATAGTATTACGAACTAACGTATAACGTTATAAACTGTTACGTACTAACGTATAGCGTTATATACTGTTGCGTACTGACGTATAACGTTATATACTATTACGTTATAACGTATAACGTTATATACTATTACGTTATGACTTATAACGATATATACTATTACGTACTAACGTATGACGTTATATACTATTACGTACTAACGTATAACGTTATAAACTATTACGTACTAACGTATAACGTTATAAAATATTACGTACTAACGTATAACGTTATATACTGTTGCGTACTGACGTATAACGTTATATACTATTCCGTACTAACGTATAACATTATATATTATTACGTTATAACGTATAACGTTATATACTATTACGTACTACCGTATAACGTTATAAACTATTACGTATAAACGTATAACGTTATATACTATTACGTACTAACGTATAACGTTATAAACTATTACGTACTATCGTATAACGTTATATACTATTACGAACTAACGTATATCGTTATAAACTATTACGTACTAACGTATAGCGTCATATACTGTTGCGTACTGACGTATAACGTTATAAACTATTACGTAATAACGTATAACGTTATGTACTATTACGTTATAACGTATAACGTTATATACTATTACGTACTAACGTATAACGTTATAAACTATTACGTACTAACGTATAACGTTATATAGTATTACGAACTAACGTATAACGTTATAAACTATTACGTACTAACGTATAACGTTATATACTATTACGTACTAACGTATAACGTTATAAACTATTACGTACTAACGTATAACGTTATATACTATTACGTACTAACGTATAACGTTATAAACTATTACGTACTAACGTATAACGTTATATACTATTACGAACTAACGTATAACGTTATAAACTATTACGTACTAACGTATAGCGTTATATACTGTTGCGTACTGACGTATAACGTTATATACTATTACGTACTAACGTATAACGTTATAAACTATTACGTACTAACGTATAACGTTATATACTATTACGAACTAACGTATAACGTTATAAACTATTACGTACTAACGTATAGCGTTATAAACTATTACGTTCTAACGTATAACGTTATATACTATTGCGTACTAACGTATAACGTTATATGCTATTACGTTATAACGTGTAACGTTATAAACTATTACGTACTAACGTATAACGTTATATACTAATACGTTATGACACATAACGTTATATACTATTACGTACTAACGTATAACGTTATGTACAATTACGTTATAACGTATAACGTTATATACTATTACGTACTAACGTATAACGCTATAAACTATTACGTACTAACGTATAACGTTATAAACTATTACGTACTAACGTATAACGTTATAAAATATTACGTACTAACGTATAACGTTATATACTGTTGCGTACTGACGTATAACGTTATATACTATTACGTACTAACGTATAACGTTATAAACTATTACGTACTAACGTATAACGTTATATACTATTACGTACTAACGTATAACGTTATAAACTATTACGTATAAACGTATAACGTTATATACTATTACGTAATAACGTATAACGTTATGTACTATTACGTACTAACGTATAACGTTATAAACTGCTACGTAATAACGTATAACGTTATGTACTATTACGTTATAACGTATAACGTTATATACTATTACGTACTAACGTATAACGTTATAAACTATTACGTACTAACGTATAACGTTATATACTATTACGAACTAACGTATAACGTTATAAACTATTACGTACTAACGTATAACGTTATAAACTATTACGTACTAACGTATAACGTTATATACTATTAGGTTATGACTTATAACGTTATATACTATTACGTACTAACGTATAACGTTATAAACTATTACGTAATAACGTATAACGTTATGTACCATTACGTTATAACGTATAACGTTATATACTATTACGTACTAACGTATAACGTTATAAACTATTACGTACTAACGTATAACGTTATATACTATTACGAACTAACGTATAACGTTATAAACTATTACGTACTAACGTATAACGTTATATACTATTACGTACTAACGTATAACGTTATAAACTATTACGTACTAACGTATAACGTTATATACTATTACGAACTAACGTATAACGTTATAAACTATTACGTACTAACGTATAGCGTTATATACTGTTGCGTACTGACGTATAACGTTATATACTATTACGTTATAACGTATAACGTTATATACTATTACGTTATGACTTATAACGTTATATACTATTACGTACTAACGTATAACGTTATAAACTATTACGTAATAGCGTATAACGTTATGTACTATTACGTTATAACGTATAACGTTATATACTATTACGTACTAACGTATAACGTTATAAACTATTACGTACTAACGTATAACGTTATGTAGTATTACGAACTAACGTATAACGTTATAAACTATTACGTACTAACGTATAACGTTATATACTATTACGTACTAACGTATAACGTTATAAAGTATTACGTACTAACGTATAACGTTATATACTATTACGAACTAACGTATAACGTTATAAACTATTACGTTCTAACGTATAGCGTTATATACTGTTGCGTACTGACGTATAACGTTATATACTATTACGTTATAACGTATAACGTTATATACCATTACGTTATGACTTATAACGATATATACTATTACGTACTAACGTATGACGTTATATACTATTACGTACTAACGTATAACGTTATAAACTATTACGTACTAACGTATAACGTTATAAAATATTACGTACTAACGTATAACGTTATATACTGTTGCGTACTGACGTATAACGTTATATACTATTCCGTACTAACGTATAACATTATATATTATTACGTTATAACGTATAACGTTATATACTATTACGTACTACCGTATAACGTTATAAACTATTACGTATAAACGTATAACGTTATATACTATTACGTACTAACGTATAACGTTATAAACTATTACGTACTATCGTATAACGTTATATACTATTACGAACTAACGTATATCGTTATAAACTATTACGTTCTAACGTATAGCGTTATATACTGTTGCGTGCTGACGTATAACGATATATACTGTTACGTTATAACGTATAACGTTATATACTATTACGTACTAACGTATGACGTTATATACTATTACGTACTAACGTATAACGTTATAAACTATTACGTACTAACGTATAACGTTATATACTATTACGTACTAACGTATAACGTTATATACTATTACGTACTAACGTATAACGTTATATACTATTACGTACTAACGTATAACGTTATATATTATTACGTTATAACGTATACCGTTATATACTATTACGTACTACCGTATAACGTTATAAACTATTACGTACTAACTTATAACGTTATATACTATTACGTACTAACGTATAACGTTATAAACTATTACGTGCTAACGTATAACGTTATATACTGTTGCATACTGACGTATAACGTTATATACTATTACGTTATAACGTATAACGTTGTAAACTATTACGTACCTACGTATAACGTTATATACTATTACGTTATGACTTATAACGATATATACTATTACGTACTAACGTATAACGTTATATATTATTACGTTATAACGTATAACGTTATATACTATTACGTACTACCGTATAACGTTATAAACTATTACGTACTAACGTATAACGTTATATACTATTACGTACTAACGTATAACGTTATATACTATTACGAACTAACGTATATCGTTATAAACTATTACGTACTAACGTATAGCGTTATATACTGTTGCGTACT
Organism: Bombus muscorum; assembly: GCA_963971185.1. Taxonomy (NCBI): domain Eukaryota; kingdom Metazoa; phylum Arthropoda; class Insecta; order Hymenoptera; family Apidae; genus Bombus; species Bombus muscorum. Next base: position 27,687 of record CAXAQV010000018.1, read on the forward strand.
GACGTATAACGATATATACTATTACGTTATAACGTATAACGTTATATACTATTACGTACTAACGTATGACGTTATATACTATTACGTACTAACATATAACGTTATATACTATTGCGTACTAACGTATAACGTTATAAACTATTACGTACTATCGTATAACGTTATATACTATTACGAACTAACGTATATCGTTATAAACTATTACGTACTAACGTATAGCGTTATATACTGTTGCGTACTGACGTATAACGATATATACTATTACGTTATAACGTATAACGTTATATACTATTACGTACTAACGTATAACGTTATATATTATTACGTTATAACGTATACCGTTATATACTATTACGTACTACCGTATAACGTTATAAACTATTACGTACTAACGTATAACGTTATATACTATTACGTACTAACGTATAACGTTATAAACTATTACGTACTAACGTATAACGTTATATACTGTTGCATACTGACGTATAACGTTATATACTATTACGTTATAACGTATAACGTTGTAAACTATTACGTACCTACGTATAACGTTATATACTATTACGTTATGACTTATAACGATATATACTATTACGTACTAACGTATAACGTTATATATTATTACGTTATAACGTATAACGTTATATACTATTACGTACTACCGTATAACGTTATAAACTATTACGTACTAACGTATAACGTTATATACTATTACGTACTAACGTATAACGTTATATACTATTACGAACTAACGTATATCGTTATAAACTATTACGTACTAACGTATAGCGTTATATACTGTTGCGTACTGACGTATAACGATATATACTATTACGTTATAACGTATAACGTTATATACTATTACGTACTAACGTATGACGTTATATACTATTACGTACTAACATATAACGTTATATACTATTGCGTACTAACGTATAACGTTATATACTATTACGTTATAACGTATAACGTTATAAACTATTACGTACCTACGTATAACGTTATATACTATTACGTTATGACTTATAACGATATATACTATTACGTACTAACGTATAACGTTATAAACTATTACGTACTAACGTATAACGTTATATAGTATTACGAACTAACGTATAACGTTATAAACTGTTACGTACTAACGTATAGCGTTATATACTGTTGCGTACTGACGTATAACGTTATATACTATTACGTTATAACGTATAACGTTATATACTATTACGTTATGACTTATAACGATATATACTATTACGTACTAACGTATGACGTTATATACTATTACGTACTAACGTATAACGTTATAAACTATTACGTACTAACGTATAACGTTATAAAATATTACGTACTAACGTATAACGTTATATACTGTTGCGTACTGACGTATAACGTTATATACTATTCCGTACTAACGTATAACATTATATATTATTACGTTATAACGTATAACGTTATATACTATTACGTACTACCGTATAACGTTATAAACTATTACGTATAAACGTATAACGTTATATACTATTACGTACTAACGTATAACGTTATAAACTATTACGTACTATCGTATAACGTTATATACTATTACGAACTAACGTATATCGTTATAAACTATTACGTACTAACGTATAGCGTTATATACTGTTGCGTACTGACGTATAACGATATATACTATTACGTTATAACGTATAACGTTATATACTATTACGTACTAACGTATGACGTTATATACTATTACGTACTAACGTATAACGTTATAAACTATTACGAACTAACGTATAACGTTATATACTATTACGTACTAACGTATAACGTTATATACTATTACGTACTAACGTATAACTTTATATACTATTACGTACTAACGTATAACGTTATATATTATTACGTTATAACGTATACCGTTATATACTATTACGTACTACCGTATAACGTTATAAACTATTACGTACTAACGTATAACGTTATATAATATTACGTACTAACGTATAACGTTATAAACTATTACGTACTAACGTATAACGTTATATACTGTTGCATACTGACTTATAACGTTATATACTATTACGTTATAACGTATAACGTTATAAACTATTACGTACCTACGTATAACGTTATATACTATTACGTTATGACTTATAACGATATATACTATTACGTACTAACGTATAACGTTATATATTATTACGTTATAACGTATAACGTTATATACTATTACGTACTACCGTATAACGTTATAAACTATTACGTACTAACGTATAACGTTATATACTATTACGTACTAACGTATAACGTTATAAACTATTACGTACTAACGTATAACGTTATATACTATTGCGTACTAACGTATAACGTTATATGCTATTACGTTATAACGTGTAACGTTATAAACTATTACGTACTAACGTATAACGTTATATACTAATACGTTATAACACATAACGTTATATACTATTACGTACTAACGTATAACGTTATATACTAATACGTTATAACACATAACGTTATATACTATTACGTACTAACGTATAACGTTGTGTACAATTACGTTATAACGTATAACGTTATATACTATTACGTACTAACGTATAACGCTATAAACTATTACGTACTAACGTATAACGTTATAAACTATTACGTACTAACATATAACGTTATAAAATATTACGTACTAACGTATAACGTTATATACTGTTGCGTACTGACGTATAACGTTATATACTATTACGTACTAACGTATAACGTTATAAACTATTACGTACTAACGTACAGCGTTATATACTGTTGCGTACTGACGTATAACGTTATATACTGTTGCGTACTGACGTATAACGTTATATACTATTCCGTACTACCGTATAACGTTATGCACTATTTCGTATAAACGTATAACGTTATATACTATTACGTACTAACGTATAACGTTATATACTATTACGTACTAACGTATAACGTTATAAACTATTACGTACTAACGTATAACGTTATATACTATTACGTAATAACGTATAACGTTATGTACTATTACGTTATGACTTATAACGATATATACTATTATGAACTAACGTATAACGTTATATACTATTACGTTATGACTTATAACGTTATATATTATTACGTTATAACGTATAATGTTATATACTATTACGAACTAACGTATAACGCTATAAACTATTACGTACTAACGTACAGCGTTATATACTGTTGCGTACTGACGTATAACGTTATATACTGTTGCGTACTGACGTATAACGTTATATACTATTCCGTACTACCGTATAACGTTATGCACTATTTCGTATAAACGTATAACGTTATATACTATTACGTACTAACGTATAACGTTATATACTATTACGTACTAACGTATAACGTTATAAACTATTACGTACTAACGTATAACGTTATATACTATTACGAACTAACGTATAACGTTATAAACTATTACGTACTAACGTACAGCGTTATATACTGTTGCGTACTGACGTATAACGTTATATACTATTACGTTATAACGTATAACGTTATATACTATTACGTTATGACTTATAATGATATATACTATTACGTACTAACGTATGACGTTATATACTATTACGTACTAACGTATAACGTTATAAAATATTACGTACTAACGTATAACGTTATATACTGTTGCGTACTGACGTATAACGTTATATACTATTCCGTACTAACGTATAACGTTATACACTATTACGTATAAACGTATACCGTTATATACTATTACGTACTACCGTATAACGTTATAAACTATTACGTACTAACGTATAACGTTATATACTATTACGTACTAACGTATAACGTTATAAACTATTACGTACTAACGTATAACGTTATATACTGTTGCATACTGACGTATAACGTTATATACTATTACGTTATAACGTATAACGTTCTAAACTATTACGTACCTACGTATAACGTTATATACTATTACGTTATGACTTATAACGATATATACTATTACGTACTAACGTATAACGTTATATATTATTACGTTATAACGTATAACGTTATATACTATTACGTACTACCGTATAACGTTATAAACTATTACGTACTAACGTATAACGTTATATACTATTACGTACTAACGTATAACGTTATATACTATTACGAACTAACGTATATCGCTATAAACTATTACGTACTAACGTATAGCGTTATATACTGTTGCGTACTGACGTATAACGATATATACTATTACGTTATAACGTATAACGTTATATACTATTACGTACTAACGTATGACGTTATATACTATTACCTACTAACGTATAACGTTATATACTATTGCGTACTAACGTATAACGTTATATACTATTACGTTATAACGTATAACGTTATAAACTATTACGTACCTACGTATAACGTTATATACTATTACGTTATGACTTATAACGATATATACTATTACGTACTAACGTATAACGTTATATATTATTACGTTATAACGTATAACGTTATATACTATTACGTACTACCGTATAACGTTATAAACTATTACGTACTAACGTATAACGTTATATACTATTACGTACTAACGTATAACGTTATAAACTATTACGTACTAACGTATAACGTTATATACTATTGCGTACTAACGTATAACGTTATATGCTATTACGTTATAACGTGTAACGTTATAAACTATTACGTACTAACGTATAACGTTATATACTAATACGTTATAACACATAACGTTATATACTATTACGTACTAACGTATAACGTTATATACTAATACGTTATAACACATAACGTTATATACTATTACGTACTAACGTATAACGTTGTGTACAATTACGTTATAACGTATAACGTTATATACTATTACGTACTAACGTATAACGCTATAAACTATTACGTACTAACGTATAACGTTATAAACTATTACGTACTAACATATAACGTTATAAAATATTACGTACTAACGTATAACGTTATATACTGTTGCGTACTGACGTATAACGTTATATACTATTACGTACTAACGTATAACGTTATAAACTATTACGTACTAACGTATAACGTTATATACTATTACGTACTAACGTATAACGTTATAAACAATTACGTATAAACGTATAACGTTATATACTATTACGTAATAACGTATAACGTTATGTACTATTACGTTATGACTTATAACGATATATACTATTACGAACTAACGTATAACGTTATATACTATTACGTTATGACTTATAACGTTATATATTATTACGTTATAACGTATAATGTTATATACTATTACGAACTAACGTATAACGCTATAAACTATTACGTACTAACGTACAGCGTTATATACTGTTGCGTACTGACGTATAACGTTATATACTGTTGCGTACTGACGTATAACGTTATATACTATTCCGTACTACCGTATAACGTTATGCACTATTTCGTATAAACGTATAACGTTATATACTATTACGTACTAACGTATAACGTTATATACTATTACGTACTAACGTATAACGTTATAAACTATTACGTACTAACGTATAACGTTATATACTATTACGAACTAACGTATAACGTTATAAACTATTACGTACTAACGTACAGCGTTATATACTGTTGCGTACTGACGTATAACGTTATATACTATTACGTTATAACGTATAACGTTATATACTATTACGTTATGACTTATAATGATATATACTATTACGTACTAACGTATGACGTTATATACTATTACGTACTAACGTATAACGTTATAAAATATTACGTACTAACGTATAACGTTATATACTGTTGCGTACTGACGTATAACGTTATATACTATTCCGTACTAACGTATAACGTTATACACTATTACGTATAAACGTATACCGTTATATACTATTACGTTCTACCGTATAACGTTATAAACTATTACGTACTAACGTATAACGTTATATACTATTACGTACTAACGTATAACGTTATAAACTATTACGTACTAACGTATAACGTTATATACTGTTGCATACTGACGTATAACGTTATATACTATTACGTTATAACGTATAACGTTCTAAACTATTACGTACCTACGTATAACGTTATATACTATTACGTTATGACTTATAACGATATATACTATTACGTACTAACGTATAACGTTATATATTATTACGTTATAACGTATAACGTTATATACTATTACGTACTACCGTATAACGTTATAAACTATTACGTACTAACGTATAACGTTATATACTATTACGTACTAACGTATAACGTTATATACTATTACGAACTAACGTATATCGCTATAAACTATTACGTACTAACGTATAGCGTTATATACTGTTGCGTACTGACGTATAACGATATATACTATTACGTTATAACGTATAACGTTATATACTATTACGTACTAACGTATGACGTTATATACTATTACCTACTAACGTATAACGTTATATACTATTGCGTACTAACGTATAACGTTATATACTATTACGTTATAACGTATAACGTTATAAACTATTACGTACCTACGTATAACGTTATATACTATTACGTTATGACTTATAACGATATATACTATTACGTACTAACGTATAACGTTATAAACTATTACGTACTAACGTATAACGTTATATAGTATTACGAACTAACGTATAACGTTATATACTGTTGCGTACTGACGTATAACGTTATATACTATTACGTTATAACGTATAACGTTATATACTATTACGTTATGACTTATAACGATATATACTATTACGTACTAACGTATGACGTTATATACTATTACGTACTAACGTATAACGTTATAAACTATTACGTACTAACGTATAACGTTATAAAATATTACGTACTAACGTATAACGTTATAAACTATTACGTACTATCGTATAACGTTATATACTATTACGAACTAACGTATAACGTTATAAACTATTACGTACTAACGTATAACGTTATATACTATTACGAACTAACGTATAACGTTATAAACTATTACGTACTAACGTATAACGTTATAAACTATTACGTACTAACGTATAACGTTATATACAATTAGGTTATGACTTATAACGTTATATACTATTACGAACTAACGTATAACGTTATAAACTATTACGTACTAACGTATAACGTTATATACTATTACGTACTAACGTATAACGTTATAAACTATTACGTACTAACGTATAACGTTATATACTATTACGAACTAACGTATAACGTTATAAACTATTACGTACTAACGTATAGCGTTATATACTGTTGCGTACTGACGTATAACGTTATATACTATTACGTTATAACGTATAACGTTATATACTATTACGTTATGACTTATAACGTTATATACTATTACGTACTAACGTATAACGTTATAAACTATTACGTAATAACGTATAACGCTATGTACTATTACGTTATAACGTATAACGTTATATACTATTACGTACTAACGTATAACGTTATAAACTATTACGTACTAACGTATAACGTTATATAGTATTACGAACTAACGTATAACGTTATAAAATATTACGTACTAACGTATAACGTTATATACTATTACGTACTAACGTATAACGTTATAAACTATTACGTACTAACGTATAACGTTATATACTATTACGAACTAACGTATAACGTTATAAACTATTACGTTCTAACTTATAGCGTTATATACTGTTGCGTACTGACGTATAACGTTATATACTATTACGTTATAACGTATAACGTTATATACTATTACGTTATGACTTATAACGATATATACTATTACGTACTAACGTATGACGTTATATACTATTACGTACTAACGTATAACGTTATAAACTATTACCTACTAACGTATAACGTTATAAAATATTACGTACTAACGTATGACGTTATATACTGTTGCGTACTGACGTATAACGTTATATACTATTCCGTACTAACGTATAACATTATATATTATTACGTTATAACGTATAACGTTATATACTATTACGTACTACCGTATAACGTTATAAACTATTACGTATAAACGTATAACGTTATACACTATTACGTACTAACGTATAACGTTATAAACTATTACGTACTATCGTATAACGTTATATACTATTACGAACTAACGTATATCGTTATAAACTATTACGTTCTAACGTATAGCGTTATATACTGTTGCGTGCTGACGTATAACGATATATACTGTTACGTTATAACGTATAACGTTCTATACTATTACGTACTAACGTATGACGTTATATACTATTACGTACTAACGTATAACGTTATAAACTATTACGTACTAACGTATAACGTTATATACTATTACGTACTAACGTATAACGTTATATACTATTACGTACTAACGTATAACGTTATATACTATTACGTACTAACGTATAACGTTATATATTATTACGTTATAACGTATACCGTTATATACTAGTACGTACTACCGTATAACGTTATAAACTATTACGTACTAACGTATAACGTTATATACTATTACGTACTAACGTATAAAGTTATAAACTATTACGTACTAACGTATAACGTTATATACTGTTGCATACTGACGTATAACGTTATATACTATTACGTTATAACGTATAACGTTCTAAACTATTACGTACCTACGTATAACGTTATATACTATTACGTTATGACTTATAACGATATATACTATTACGTAATAACGTATAACGTTATGTACTATTACGTTATAACGTATAACGTTATATACTATTACGTACTAACGTATAACGTTATAAACTATTACGTACTAACGTATAACGTTATATAGTATTACGAACTAACGTATAACGTCATAAACTATTACGTACTAACGTATAACGTTATATACTATTACGTACTAACGTATAACGTTATAAACTATTACGTACTAACGTATAACGTTATATACTATTACGAACTAACGTATAACGTTATAAACTATTACGTTCTAACGTATAGCGTTATATACTGTTGCGTACTGACGTATAACGTTATATACTATTACGTTATAACGTATAACGTTATATACTATTACGTTATGAATTATAACGATATATACTATTACGTACTAACGTATGACGTTATATACTATTACGTACTAACGTATAACGTTATAAACTATTACCTACTAACGTATAACGTTATAAAATATTACGTACTAACGTGTGACGTTATATACTGTTGCGTACTGACGTATAACGTTATATACTATTCCGTACTAACGTATAACATTATATATTATTACGTTATAACGTATAACGTTATAAACTATTACGTAATAACGTATAACGCTATGTACTATTACGTTATAACGTATAACGTTATATACTATTACGTACTAACGTATAACGTTATAAACTATTACGTACTAACGTATAACGTTATATAGTATTACGAACTAACGTATAACGTTATAAAATATTACGTACTAACGTATAACGTTATATACTATTACGTACTAACGTATAACGTTATAAACTATTACGTACTAACGTATAACGTTATATACTATTACGATCTAACGTATAACGTTATAAACTATTACGTTCTAACCTATAGCGTTATATACTGTTGCGTACTGACGTATAACGTTATATACTATTACGTTATAACGTATAACGTTATATACTATTACGTTATGACTTATAACGATATATACTATTACGTACTAACGTATGACGTTATATACTATTACGTACTAACGTATAACGTTATAAACTATTACCTACTAACGTATAACGTTATAAAATATTACGTACTAACGTATGACGTTATATACTGTTGCGTACTGACGTATAACGTTATATACTATTCCGTACTAACGTATAACATTATATATTATTACGTTATAACGTATAACGTTATATACTATTACGTACTACCGTATAACGTTATAAACTATTACGTATAAACGTATAACGTTATACACTATTACGTACTAACGTATAACGTTATAAACTATTACGTACTATCGTATAACGTTATATACTATTACGAACTAACGTATATCGTTATAAACTATTACGTTCTAACGTATAGCGTTATATACTGTTGCGTGCTGACGTATAACGATATATACTGTTACGTTATAACGTATAACGTTCTATACTATTACGTACTAACGTATGACGTTATATACTATTACGTACTAACGTATAACGTTATAAACTATTACGTACTAACGTATAACGTTATATACTATTACGTACTAACGTATAACGTTATATACTATTACGTACTAACGTATAACGTTATATACTATTACGTACTAACGTATAACGTTATATATTATTACGTTATAACGTATACCGTTATATACTAGTACGTACTACCGTATAACGTTATAAACTATTACGTACTAACGTATAACGTTATATACTATTACGTACTAACGTATAAAGTTATAAACTATTACGTACTAACGTATAACGTTATATACTGTTGCATACTGACGTATAACGTTATATACTATTACGTTATAACGTATAACGTTCTAAACTATTACGTACCTACGTATAACGTTATATACTATTACGTTATGACTTATAACGATATATACTATTACGTAATAACGTATAACGTTATGTACTATTACGTTATAACGTATAACGTTATATACTATTACGTACTAACGTATAACGTTATAAACTATTACGTACTAACGTATAACGTTATATAGTATTACGAACTAACGTATAACGTCATAAACTATTACGTACTAACGTATAACGTTATATACTATTACGTACTAACGTATAACGTTATAAACTATTACGTACTAACGTATAACGTTATATACTATTACGAACTAACGTATAACGTTATAAACTATTACGTTCTAACGTATAGCGTTATATACTGTTGCGTACTGACGTATAACGTTATATACTATTACGTTATAACGTATAACGTTATATACTATTACGTTATGACTTATAACGATATATACTATTACGTACTAACGTATGACGTTATATACTATTACGTACTAACGTATAACGTTATAAACTATTACCTACTAACGTATAACGTTATAAAATATTACGTACTAACGTATGACGTTATATACTGTTGCGTACTGACGTATAACGTTATATACTATTCCGTACTAACGTATAACATTATATATTATTACGTTATAACGTATAACGTTATATACTATTACGTACTAACGTATAACGCTATAAACTATTACGTACTAACGTATAACGTTATAAACTATTACGTACTAACGTAAAACGTTTTAAAATATTACGTACTAACGTATAACGTTATATACTATTGCGTACTAACGTATAACGCTATAAACTATTACGTACTAACGTATAACGTTATAAACTATTACGTACTAACGTAAAACGTTATAAAATATTACGTACTAACGTATAACGTTATATACTATTGCGTACTAACGTATAACGTTATAAACTATTACGTACTACCGTATAACGTTATAAAATATTACGTACTAACGTATAACGTTATATACTATTACGTACTAACGTATAACGTTATAAACTATTACGTTATGACTTATAACGTTATATACTAATACGTTATGACACATAACGTTATATACTATTACGTACTAACGTATAACGTTATGTACAATTACGTTATAACGTATAACGTTATATACTATTACGTACTAACGTATAACGCTATAAACTATTACGTACTAACGTATAACGTTATAAACTATTACGTACTAACGTAAAACGTTATAAAATATTACGTACTAACGTATAACGTTATATACTATTGCGTACTAACGTATAACGTTATAAACTATTACGTACTACCGTATAACGTTATAAAATATTACGTACTAACGTATAACGTTATATACTATTACGTACTAACGTATAACGTTATAAACTATTACGTTATGACTTATAACGTTATATACTATTACGAACTAACGTATAACGTTATATACTATTACGTTATGACTTATAACGTTATATATTATTACGTTATAACGTATAATGTTATATACTATTACGAACTAACGTATAACGTTATAAACTATTACGTACTAACGTACAGCGTTATATACTGTTGCGTACTGACGTATAACGTTATATACTGTTGCGTACTGACGTATAACGTTATATACTATTCCGTACTACCGTATAACGTTATACACTATTACGTATAAACGTATAACGTTATATACTATTACGTACTAACGTATAACGTTATATACTATTACGTACTAACGTATAACGTTATAAACTATTACGTACTAACGTATAACGTTATATACTATTACGAACTAACGTATAACGTTATAAACTATTACGTACTAACGTACAGCGTTATATACTGTTGCGTACTGACGTATAACGTTATATACTATTACGTTATAACGTATAACGTTCTAAACTATTACGTACCTACGTATAACGTTATATACTATTACGTTATGACTTATAACGATATATACTATTACGTACTAACGTATAACGTTATATATTATTACGTTATAACGTATAACGTTATATACTATTACGTACTACCGTATAACGTTATAAACTATTACGTACTAACGTATAACGTTATATACTATTACGTACTAACGTATAACGTTATATACTATTGCGTTATAACGTATAACGTTATATACTATTACGTTATGACTTATAACGATATATACTATTACGTACTAACGTATGACGTTATATACTATTACGTACTAACGTATGACGTTATATACTATTACGTACTATCGTATAACGTTATAAACTATTACGTACTATCGTATAACGTTATATACTATTACGAACTAACGTATATCGTTATAAACTATTACGTACTAACGTATAGCGTTATATACTGTTGCGTACTGACGTATAACGATATATACTATTACGTTATAACGTATAACGTTATATACTATTACGTACTAACGTATAACGTTATATACTATTACGTACTAACGTATAACGTTATAAACTATTACGTACTATCGTATAACGTTATATACTATTACGAACTAACGTATATCGTTATAAACTATTACGTACTAACGTATAGCGTTATATACTGTTGCGTACTGACGTATAACGATATATACTATTACGTTATAACGTATAACGTAATATACTATTACGTACTAACGTATGACGTTATATACTATTACGTACTAACGTATAACGTTATAAACTATTACGTACTAACGTATAACGTTATATACTATTACGTACTAACGTATAACGTTATATACTATTACGTACTAACGTATAACGTTATATACTATTACGTACTAACGTATAACGTTATATATTATTACGTTATAACGTATACCGTTATATACTATTACGTACTACCGTATAACGTTATAAACTATTACGTGCTAACGTATAACGCTATAAACTATTACGTACTAACGTATAACGTTATAAACTATTACGTACTAACGTAAAACGTTATAAAATATTACGTACTAACGTATAACGTTATATACTATTGCGTACTAACGTATAACGTTATATACTATTCCGTACTAACGTATAACGTTATATACTATTGCGTACTAACGTATAACGTTATATGCTATTACGTTATAACGTGTAACGTTATAAACTATTACGTACTAACGTATAACGTTATATACTAATACGTTATGACACATAACGTTATATACTATTACGTACTAACGTATAACGTTATGTACAATTACGTTATAACGTATAACGTTATATACTATTACGTACTAACGTATAACGCTATAAACTATTACGTACTAACGTATAACGTTATAAACTATTACGTACTAACGTAAAACGTTATAAAATATTACGTACTAACGTATAACGTTATATACTATTGCGTACTAACGTATAACGTTATAAACTATTACGTACTACCGTATAACGTTATAAAATATTACGTACTAACGTATAACGTTATATACTATTACGTACTAACGTATAACGTTATAAACTATTACGTTATGACTTATAACGTTATATACTATTACGAACTAACGTATAACGTTATATACTATTACGTTATGACTTATAACGTTATATATTATTACGTTATAACGTATAATGTTATATACTATTACGAACTAACGTATAACGTTATAAACTATTACGTACTAACGTACAGCGTTATATACTGTTGCGTACTGACGTATAACGTTATATACTGTTGCGTACTGACGTATAACGTTATATACTATTCCGTACTACCGTATAACGTTATACACTATTACGTATAAACGTATAACGTTATATACTATTACGTACTAACGTATAACGTTATATACTATTACGTACTAACGTATAACGTTATAAACTATTACGTACTAACGTATAACGTTATATACTATTACGAACTAACGTATAACGTTATAAACTATTACGTACTAACGTACAGCGTTATATACTGTTGCGTACTGACGTATAACGTTATATACTATTACGTTATAACGTATAACGTTATATACTATTACGTTATGACTTATAACGATATATACTATTACGTACTAACGTATGACGTTATATACTATTACGTACTAACGTATAACGTTATATACTATTACGTACTACCGTATAACGTTATAAACTATTACGTACTAACGTATAACGTTATATACTATTACGTACTAACGTATAACGTTATAAACTATTACGTACTAACGTATAACGTTATATACTATTGCGTACTAACGTATAACGTTATATGCTATTACGTTATAACGTGTAACGTTATAAACTATTACGTACTAACGTATAACGTTATATACTAATACGTTATAACACATAACGTTATATACTATTACGTACTAACGTATAACGTTATGTACAATTACGTTATAACGTATAACGTTATATACTATTACGTACTAACGTATAACGCTATAAACTATTACGTACTAACGTATAACGTTATAAACTATTACGTACTAACGTAAAACGTTATAATATATTACGTACTAACGTATAACGTTATATACTATTGCTTACTAACGTATAACGTTATATACTATTCCGTACTATCGTATAACGTTATATACTATTGCGTACTAACGTATAACGTTATATGCTATTACGTTATAACGTGTAACGTTATAAACTATTACGTACTAACGTATAACGTTATATACTAATACGTTATGACACATAACGTTATATACTATTACGTACTAACGTATAACGTTGTGTACAATTACGTTATAACGTATAACGTTATATACTATTACGTACTAACGTATAACGCTATAAACTATTACGTACTAACGTATAACGTTATAAACTATTACGTACTAACATATAACGTTATAAAATATTACGTACTAACGTATAACGTTATATACTGTTGCGTACTGACGTATAACGTTATATACTATTACGTACTAAAGTATAACGTTATAAACTATTACGTACTAACGTATAACGTTATATACTATTACGTACTAACGTATAACGTTATAAACAATTACGTATAAACGTATAACGTTATATACTATTACGTAATAACGTATAACGTTATGTACTATTACGCTATGACTTATAACGATATATACTATTACGAACTAACGTATAACGTTATATACTATTACGTTATGACTTATAACGTTATATATTATTACGTTATAACGTATAATGTTATATACTATTACGAACTAACGTATAACGTTATAAACTATTACGTACTAACGTACAGCGTTATATACTGTTGCGTACTGACGTATAACGTTATATACTGTTGCGTACTGACGTATAACGTTATATACTATTCCGTACTACCGTATAACGTTATACACTATTACGTATAAACGTATAACGTTATATACTATTACGTACTAACGTATAACGTTATATACTATTACGAACTAACGTATAACGTTATAAACTATTACGTACTAACGTACAGCGTTATATACTGTTGCGTACTGACGTATAACGTTATATACTATTACGTTATAACGTATAACGTTATATACTATTACGTTATGACTTATAACGATATATACTATTACGTACTAACGTATGACGTTATATACTATTACGTACTAACGTATAACGTTATAAAATATTACGTACTAACGTATAACGTTATATACTGTTGCGTACTGACGTATAACGTTATATACTATTCCGTACTAACGTATAACGTTATACACTATTACGTATAAACGTATACCGTTATATACTATTACGTACTACCGTATAACGTTATAAACTATTACGTACTAACGTATAACGTTATATACTATTACGTACTAACGTATAACGTTATAAACTATTACGTACTAACGTATAACGTTATATACTATTACGTACTAACGTATAACGTTATATACTATTACGTACTAACGTATAACGTTATATATTATTACGTTATAACGTATACCGTTATATACTATTACGTACTACCGTATAACGTTATAAACTATTACGTACTAACGTCTAACGTTATATACTATTACGTACTAACGTATAACGTTATAAACTATTACGTACCTACGTATAACGTTATATACTATTACGTTATGACTTATAACGATATATACTATTACGTACTAACGTATAACGTTATATATTATTACGTTATAACGTATAACGTTATATACTATTACGTACTACCGTATAACGTTATAAACTATTACGTTCTAACGTATAACGTTATAAACTATTACGTACTAACGTAAAACGTTATAAAATATTACGTACTAACGTATAACGTTATATACTATTGCTTACTAACGTATAACGTTATATACTATTCCGTACTATCGTATAACGTTATATACTATTGCGTACTAACGTATACCGTTATATGCTATTACGTTATAACGTGTAACGTTATAAACTATTACGTACTAACGTATAACGTTATATACTAATACGTTATGACACATAACGTTATATACTATTACGTACTAACGTATAACGTTGTGTACAATTACGTTATAACGTATAACGTTATATACTATTACGTACTAACGTATAACGCTATAAACTATTACGTACTAACGTATAACGTTATAAACTATTACGTACTAACATATAACGTTATAAAATATTACGTACTAACGTATAACGTTATATACTGTTGCGTACTGACGTATAACGTTATATACGAGGGTGATTCAAATATAAACGAGACTTTATTTTTAAAATAATTTTATTCAGTGAAATAACATAGCCAAGCACATATTATTTTTCAACATAGTCTCCTGCTTTGGAAATGCATTTTTCCCAGCGGATTGGGAGATTTTTGATCCCAGCATCGTAAAAAGAAGAGTGCTGTGTCAGAAGCCAATTGCGCACAAAGGCCTCCACCGCCGCGTCGTCTTGGAATCGTTGTCCTCCTAGTGCTTCTTTAAGCGGTCCGAAGAGATGGAAATCGCAGGGCGATAGGTCAGGACTGTAGGGAGGATGATCAAGTGGAGTCCACCTTATTTCCTCTAATGTTGTGCAGGTTAGAGCTGCTGTATGGGGCCTGGCGTTGTCGTGGAGGAGAATGACGTCTCGAATCGGTTGGTTACGCCTTTTCGAACGATAAGCAACCTTTGCCTCCCTCAAAAGCTCACAGTAATAAGCAGCATTTATTGTGCGACGCTCATGCAAAAAATCAATGTGCAAAACGCCACGCCGGTCGAAAAAAACGTGCGAATGTTCTCCTCCGTAATGCTGGTTCGAGGACGACGATCATGTTCCACATTTTCAACCAGTTCACGTCCTTCCTTGAACTTCTTATGCCAGGCAAACACGCGAGCCCTTGACAGTGTCTGATCCCCGAACTGTGCAGTCAATCTTTGCAGAATTTCTATTGGTTTGACGCCTTCATGTGTGAGAAATTTAATAATAATGCGTTGCGCAACTGAGAGGTGTACTTGTTGCTCTGACATCTTGAATACTACCGCCAAACGTGTCTGAACTGGACAACGGCCTGCTCTCCCCACTCCTGACATCCCAACCAATGCACACTAGAAGCGTCCGCTCGCTCCCTTTAAATTTACGCGCTCAGAAAATAAAGTCTCCTTTATATTTGAATCACCCTCGTACTATTACGTACTAAAGTATAACGTTATAAACTATTACGTACTAACGTATAACGTTATATACTATTACGTACTAACGTATAACGTTATAAACAATTACGTATAAACGTATAACGTTATATACTATTACGTAATAACGTATAACGTTATGTACTATTACGTTATGACTTATAACGATATATACTATTACGAACTAACGTATAACGTTATATACTATTACGTTATGACTTATAACGTTATATATTATTACGTTATAACGTATAATGTTATATACTATTACGAACTAACGTATAACGTTATAAACTATTACGTACTAACGTACAGCGTTATATACTGTTGCATACTGACGTATAACGTTATATACTGTTGCGTACTGACGTATAACGTTATATACTATTCCGTACTACCGTATAACGTTATACACTATTACGTATAAACGTATAACGTTATATACTATTACGTACTAACGTATAACGTTATAAACTATTACGTACTATCGTATAACGTTATATACTATTACGAACTAACGTATATCGTTATAAACTATTACGTACTAACGTATAGCGTTATATACTGTTGCGTACTGACGTATAACGATATATACTATTACGTTATAACGTATAACGTTATATACTATTACGTACTAACGTATGACGTTATATACTATTACGTACTAACGTATAACGTTATAAACTATTACGTACTAACGTATAACGTTATATACTATTACGTACTAACGTATAACGTTATATACTATTACGTACTAACGTATAACGTTATATACTATTACGTACTAACGTATAACGTTATATATTATTACGTTATAACGTATACCGTTATATACTATTACGTACTACCGTATAACGTTATAAACTATTACGTACTAACGTATAACGTTATATACTATTACGTACTAACGTATAACGTTATAAACTATTACGTACTAACGTATAACGTTATATACTGTTGCATACTGACTTATAACGTTATATACTATTACGTTATAACGTATAACGTTATAAACTATTACGTACCTACGTATAACGTTATATACTATTACGTTATGACTTATAACGATATATACTATTACGTACTAACGTATAACGTTATATATTATTACGTTATAACGTATAACGTTATATACTATTACGTACTACCGTATAACGTTATAAACTATTACGTACTAACGTATAACGTTATATACTATTACGTACTAACGTATAACGTTATAAACTATTACGTACTAACGTATAACGTTATATACTGTTGCGTACTGACGTATAACGTTATATACTATTACGTTATAACGTATAACGTTATATACTATTACGTTATAACGTATAACGTTATATACTATTACGTTATGACTTATAATGATATATACTATTACGTACTAACGTATGACGTTATATACTATTACGTACTAACGTATAACGTTATATACTGTTGCGTACTGACGTATAACGTTATATACTATTCCGTACTAACGTATAACGTTATACACTATTACGTATAAACGTATACCGTTATATACTATTACGTACTACCGTATAACGTTATAAACTATTACGTACTAACGTATAACGTTATATACTATTACGTACTAACGTATAACGTTATAAACTATTACGTACTAACGTATAACGTTATATACTGTTGCATACTGACGTATAACGTTATATACTATTACGTTATAACGTATAACGTCCTAAACTATTACGTACCTACGTATAACGTTATATACTATTACGTTATGACTTATAACGATATATACTATTACGTACTAACGTATAACGTTATATATTATTACGTTATAACGTATAACGTTATATACTATTACGTACTACCGTATAACGTTATAAACTATTACGTACTAACGTATAACGTTATATACTATTACGTACTAACGTATAACGTTATATACTATTACGAACTAACGTATATCGTTATAAACTATTACGTACTAACATATAGCGTTATATACTGTTGCGTACTGACGTATAACGATATATACTATTACGTTATAACGTATAACGTTATATACTATTACGTACTAACGTATGACGTTATATACTATTACCTACTAACGTATAACGTTATATACTATTGCGTACTAACGTATAACGTTATATACTATTACGTTATAACGTATAACGTTATAAACTATTACGTACCTACGCATAACGTTATATACTATTACGATATGACTTATAACGATATATAATATTACGTACTAACGTATAACGTTATAAACTATTACGTACTAGCGTATAACGTTATATAGTATTACGAACTAACGTATAACGTTATATACTGTTGCGTACTGACGTATAACGTTATATACTATTACGTTATAACGTATAACGTTATATACTATTACGTTATGACTTATAACGATATATACTATTACGTACTAACGTATGACGTTATATACTATTACGTACTAACGTATAACGTTATAAACTATTACGTACTAACGTATAACGTTATAAAATATTACGTACTAACGTATAACGTTATATACTTTTGCGTACTGACGTATAACGTTATATACTATTCCGTACTAACGTATAACATTATATATTATTACGTTATAACGTATAACGTTATATACTATTACGTACTACCGTATAACGTTATAAACTATTACGTATAAACGTATAACGTTATATACTATTACGTACTAACGTATTACGTTATAAACTATTACGTACTATCGTATAACGTTATATACTATTACGAACTAACGTATAACGTTATAAACTATTACGTACTAACGTATAACGTTATATACTATTACGAACTAACGTATAACGTTATAAACTATTACGTACTAACGTATAACGTTATAAACTATTACGTACTAACGTATAACGTTATATACAATTAGGTTATGACTTATAACGTTATATACTATTACGAACTAACGTATAACGTTATAAGCTATTACGTACTAACGTATAACGTTATATACTATTACGTACTAACGTATAACGTTATAAACTATTACGTACTAACGTATAACGTTATATACTATTACGAACTAACGTATAACGTTATAAACTATTACGTACTAACGTATAGCGTTATATACTGTTGCGTACTGACGTATAACGTTATATACTATTACGTTATAACGTATAACGTTATATACTATTACGTTATGACTTATAACGTTATATACTATTACGTACTAACGTATAACGTTATAAACTATTACGTACCTACGCATAACGTTATATACTATTACGTTATGACTTATAACGATATATAATATTACGTACTAACGTATAACGTTATAAACTATTACGTACTAGCGTATAACGTTATATAGTATTACGAACTAACGTATAACGTTATATACTGTTGCGTACTGACGTATAACGTTATATACTATTACGTTATAACGTATAACGTTATATACTATTACGTTATGACTTATAACGATATATACTATTACGTACTAACGTATGACGTTATATACTATTACGTACTAACGTATAACGTTATAAACTATTACGTACTAACGTATAACGTTATAAAATATTACGTACTAACGTATAACGTTATATACTGTTGCGTACTGACGTATAACGTTATATACTATTCCGTACTAACGTATAACATTATATATTATTACGTTATAACGTATAACGTTATATACTATTACGTACTACCGTATAACGTTATAAACTATTACGTATAAACGTATAACGTTATATACTATTACGTACTAACGTATTACGTTATAAACTATTACGTACTATCGTATAACGTTATATACTATTACGAACTAACGTATAACGTTATAAACTATTACGTACTAACGTATAACGTTATATACTATTACGAACTAACGTATAACGTTATAAACTATTACGTACTAACGTATAACGTTATAAACTATTACGTACTAACGTATAACGTTATATACAATTAGGTTATGACTTATAACGTTATATACTATTACGAACTAACGTATAACGTTATAAGCTATTACGTACTAACGTATAACGTTATATACTATTACGTACTAACGTATAACGTTATAAACTATTACGTACTAACGTATAACGTTATATACTATTACGAACTAACGTATAACGTTATAAACTATTACGTACTAACGTATAGCGTTATATACTGTTGCGTACTGACGTATAACGTTATATACTATTACGTTATAACGTATAACGTTATATACTATTACGTTATGACTTATAACGTTATATACTATTACGTACTAACGTATAACGTTATAAACTATTACGTAATAACGTATAACGTTATGTACTATTACGTTATAACGTATAACGTTATATACTATTACGTACTAACGTATAACGTTATAAACTATTACGTACTAACGTATAACGTTATATAGTATTACGAACTAACGTATAACGTTATAAACTATTACGTACTAACGTATAACGTTATATACTATTACGTACTAACGTATAATGTTATAAACTATTACGTACTAACGTATAACGTTATATACTATTACGAACTAACGTATAACGTTATAAACTATTACGTTCTAACGTATAGCGTTATATACTGTTGCGTACTGACGTATAACGTTATATACTATTACGTTATAACGTATAACGTTATACACTATTACGTACTAACGTATAACGTTATATACTATTACGTACTAACGTATAACGTTATATATTATTACGTTATAACGTATACCGTTATATACTAGTACGTACTACCGTATAACGTTATAAACTATTACGTACTAACGTATAACGTTATATACTATTACGAACTAACGTATAACGTTATAAACTATTACGTACTAACGTACAGCGTTATATACTGTTGCGTACTAACGTATAACGTTATATACTATTACGAACTAACGTATAACGTTATAAACTATTACGTTCTAACGTATAGCGTTATATACTGTTGCGTACTGACGTATAACGTTATATACTATTACGTTATAACGTATAACGTTATATACTATTACGTTATGACTTATAACGATATATACTATTACGTACTAACGTATGACGTTATATACTATTACGTACTAACGTATAACGTTATAAACTATTACCTACTAACGTATAACGTTATAAAATATTACGTACTAACGTATGACGTTATATACTGTAGCGTACTGACGTATAACGTTATATACTATTCCGTACTAACGTATAACATTATATATTATTACGTTATAACGTATAACGTTATATACTATTACGTACTACCGTATAACGTTATAAACTATTACGTATAAACTTATAACGTTATACACTATTACGTACTAACGTATAACGTTATAAACTATTACGTACTATCGTATAACGTTATATACTATTACGAACTAACGTATATCGTTATAAACTATTACGTTCTAACGTATAGCGTTATATACTGTTGCGTGCTGACGTATAACGTTATATACTATTACGTACTAACGTATAACGTTATAAACTATTACGTACTAACGTATAACGTTATATACTATTACGTACTAACGTATAACGTTATAAACTATTACGTACTAACGTATAACGTTATATACTATTGCGTACTAACGTATAACGTTATATGCTATTACGTTATAACGTGTAACGTTATAAACTATTACGTACTAACGTATAACGTTATATACTAATACGTTATAACACATAACGTTATATACTATTACGTACTAACGTATAACGTTATGTACAATTACGTTATAACGTATAACGTTATATACTATTACGTACTAACGTATAACGCTATAAACTATTACGTACTAACGTATAACGTTATAAACTATTACGTACTAACGTAAAACGTTATAAAATATTACGTACTAACGTATAACGTTATATACTATTGCGTACTAACGTATAACGTTATATACTATTCCGTACTATCGTATAACGTTATATACTATTGCGTACTAACGTATAGCGTTATATGCTATTACGTTATAACGTGTAACGTTATAAACTATTACGTACTAACGTATAACGTTATATACTAATACGTTATGACACATAACGTTATATACTATTACGTACTAACGTATAACGTTGTGTACAATTACGTTATAACGTATAACGTTATATACTATTACGTACTAACGTATAACGCTATAAACTATTACGTACTAACGTATAACGTTATAAACTATTACGTACTAACATATAACGTTATAAAATATTACGTACTAACGTATAACGTTATATACTGTTGCGTACTGACGTATAACGTTATATACTATTACGTTCTAACGTATAGCGTTATATACTGTTGCGTACTGACGTATAACGTTATATACTATTACGTTATAACGTATAACGTTATACACTATTACGTACTAACGTATAACGTTATATACTATTACGTACTAACGTATAACGTTATATATTATTACGTTATAACGTATACCGTTATATACTAGTACGTACTACCGTATAACGTTATAAACTATTACGTACTAACGTATAACGTTATATACTATTACGAACTAACGTATAACGTTATAAACTATTACGTTCTAACGTATAGCGTTATATACTGTTGCGTACTGACGTATAACGTTATATACTATTACGTTATAACGTATAACGTTATACACTATTACGTACTAACGTATAACGTTATATACTATTACGTACTAACGTATAACGTTATATATTATTACGTTATAACGTATACCGTTATATACTAGTACGTACTACCGTATAACGTTATAAACTATTACGTACTAACGTATAACGTTATATACTATTACGAACTAACGTATAACGTTATAAACTATTACGTACTAACGTACAGCGTTATATACTGTTGCGTACTAACGTATAACGTTATATACTATTACGAACTAACGTATAACGTTATAAACTATTACGTTCTAACGTATAGCGTTATATACTGTTGCGTACTGACGTATAACGTTATATACTATTACGTTATAACGTATAACGTTATATACTATTACGTTATGACTTATAACGATATATACTATTACGTACTAACGTATGACGTTATATACTATTACGTACTAACGTATAACGTTATAAACTATTACCTACTAACGTATAACGTTATAAAATATTACGTACTAACGTATGACGTTATATACTGTAGCGTACTGACGTATAACGTTATATACTATTCCGTACTAACGTATAACATTATATATTATTACGTTATAACGTATAACGTTATATACTATTACGTACTACCGTATAACGTTATAAACTATTACGTATAAACTTAT
This sequence comes from Bombus muscorum, assembly GCA_963971185.1. Lineage (NCBI taxonomy): Eukaryota > Metazoa > Arthropoda > Insecta > Hymenoptera > Apidae > Bombus > Bombus muscorum. The sequence continues at coordinate 52,952 of CAXAQV010000018.1, forward strand.
AACGTTATACACTATTACGTACTAACGTATAACGTTATAAACTATTACGTACTATCGTATAACGTTATATACTATTACGAACTAACGTATATCGTTATAAACTATTACGTTCTAACGTATAGCGTTATATACTGTTGCGTGCTGACGTATAACGTTATATACTATTACGTACTAACGTATAACGTTATAAACTATTACGTACTAACGTATAACGTTATATACTATTACGTACTAACGTATAACGTTATAAACTATTACGTACTAACGTATAACGTTATATACTATTGCGTACTAACGTATAACGTTATATGCTATTACGTTATAACGTGTAACGTTATAAACTATTACGTACTAACGTATAACGTTATATACTAATACGTTATAACACATAACGTTATATACTATTACGTACTAACGTATAACGTTATGTACAATTACGTTATAACGTATAACGTTATATACTATTACGTACTAACGTATAACGCTATAAACTATTACGTACTAACGTATAACGTTATAAACTATTACGTACTAACGTAAAACGTTATAAAATATTACGTACTAACGTATAACGTTATATACTATTGCGTACTAACGTATAACGTTATATACTATTCCGTACTATCGTATAACGTTATATACTATTGCGTACTAACGTATAGCGTTATATGCTATTACGTTATAACGTGTAACGTTATAAACTATTACGTACTAACGTATAACGTTATATACTAATACGTTATGACACATAACGTTATATACTATTACGTACTAACGTATAACGTTGTGTACAATTACGTTATAACGTATAACGTTATATACTATTACGTACTAACGTATAACGCTATAAACTATTACGTACTAACGTATAACGTTATAAACTATTACGTACTAACATATAACGTTATAAAATATTACGTACTAACGTATAACGTTATATACTGTTGCGTACTGACGTATAACGTTATATACTATTACGTTCTAACGTATAGCGTTATATACTGTTGCGTACTGACGTATAACGTTATATACTATTACGTTATAACGTATAACGTTATACACTATTACGTACTAACGTATAACGTTATATACTATTACGTACTAACGTATAACGTTATATATTATTACGTTATAACGTATACCGTTATATACTAGTACGTACTACCGTATAACGTTATAAACTATTACGTACTAACGTATAACGTTATATACTATTACGAACTAACGTATAACGTTATAAACTATTACGTACTAACGTACAGCGTTATATACTGTTGCGTACTAACGTATAACGTTATATACTATTACGAACTAACGTATAACGTTATAAACTATTACGTTCTAACGTATAGCGTTATATACTGTTGCGTACTGACGTATAACGTTATATACTATTACGTTATAACGTATAACGTTATATACTATTACGTTATGACTTATAACGATATATACTATTACGTACTAACGTATGACGTTATATACTATTACGTACTAACGTATAACGTTATAAACTATTACCTACTAACGTATAACGTTATAAAATATTACGTACTAACGTATGACGTTATATACTGTAGCGTACTGACGTATAACGTTATATACTATTCCGTACTAACGTATAACATTATATATTATTACGTTATAACGTATAACGTTATATACTATTACGTACTACCGTATAACGTTATAAACTATTACGTATAAACGTATAACGTTATACACTATTACGTACTAACGTATAACGTTATAAACTATTACGTACTATCGTATAACGTTATATACTATTACGAACTAACGTATATCGTTATAAACTATTACGTTCTAACGTATAGCGTTATATACTGTTGCGTGCTGACGTATAACGTTATATACTATTACGTACTAACGTATAACGTTATAAACTATTACGTACTAACGTATAACGTTATATACTATTACGTACTAACGTATAACGTTATAAACTATTACGTACTAACGTATAACGTTATATACTATTGCGTACTAACGTATAACGTTATATGCTATTACGTTATAACGTGTAACGTTATAAACTATTACGTACTAACGTATAACGTTATATACTAATACGTTATAACACATAACGTTATATACTATTACGTACTAACGTATAACGTTATGTACAATTACGTTATAACGTATAACGTTATATACTATTACGTACTAACGTATAACGCTATAAACTATTACGTACTAACGTATAACGTTATAAACTATTACGTACTAACATATAACGTTATAAAATATTACGTACTAACGTATAACGTTATATACTGTTGCGTACTGACGTATAACGTTATATACTATTACGTACTAACGTATAACGTTATAAACTATTACGTACTAACGTATAACGTTATATACTATTACGTACTAACGTATAACGTTATAAACAATTACGTATAAACGTATAACGTTATATACTATTACGTAATAACGTATAACGTTATGTACTATTACGTTATGACTTATAACGATATATACTATTACGAACTAACGTATAACGTTATATACTATTACGTTATGACTTATAACGTTATATATTATTACGTTATAACGTATAATGTTATATACTATTACGAACTAACGTATAACGTTATAAACTATTACGTACTAACGTACAGCGTTATATACTGTTGCGTACTGACGTATAACGTTATATACTATTACGTTATAACGTATAACGTTATATACTATTACGTTATGACTTATAATGATATATACTATTACGTACTAACGTATGACGTTATATACTATTACGTACTAACGTATAACGTTATAAAATATTACGTACTAACGTATAACGTTATATACTGTTGCGTACTGACGTATAACGTTATATACTATTCCGTACTAACGTATAACGTTATACACTATTACGTATAAACGTATACCGTTATATACTATTACGTACTACCGTATAACGTTATAAACTATTACGTACTAACGTATAACGGTATATACTATTACGTACTAACGTATAACGTTATAAACTATTACGTACTAACGTATAACGTTATATACTGTTGCATACTGACGTATAACGTTATATACTATTACGTTATAACGTATAACGTCCTAAACTATTACGTACCTACGTATAACGTTATATACTATTACGTTATGACTTATAACGATATATACTATTACGTACTAACGTATAACGTTATATATTATTACGTTATAACGTATAACGTTATATACTATTACGTACTACCGTATAACGTTATAAACTATTACGTACTAACGTATAACGTTATATACTATTACGTACTAACGTATAACGTTATATACTATTACGAACTAACGTATATCGTTATAAACTATTACGTACTAACGTATAGCGTTATATACTGTTGCGTACTGACGTATAACGATATATACTATTACGTTATAACGTATAACGTTATATACTATTACGTACTAACGTATGACGTTATATACTATTACCTACTAACGTATAACGTTATATACTATTGCGTACTAACGTATAACGTTATATACTATTACGTTATAACGTATAACGTTATAAACTATTACGTACCTACGTATAACGTTATATACTATTACGTTATGACTTATAACGATATATACTATTACGTACTAACGTATAACGTTATAAACTATTACGTACTAGCGTATAACGTTATATAGTATTACGAACTAACGTATAACGTTATATACTGTTGCGTACTGACGTATAACGTTATATACTATTACGTTATAACGTATAACGTTATATACTATTACGTTATGACTTATAACGATATATACTATTACGTACTAACGTATGACGTTATATACTATTACGTACTAACGTATAACGTTATAAACTATTACGTACTAACGTATAACGTTATAAAATATTACGTACTAACGTATAACGTTATATACTGTTGCGTACTGACGTATAACGTTATGTACTATTCCGTACTAACGTATAACATTATATATTATTACGTTATAACGTATAACGTTATATACTATTACGTACTACCGTATAACGTTATAAACTATTACGTATAAACGTATAACGTTATATACTATTACGTACTAACGTATAACGTTATAAACTATTACGTACTATCGTATAACGTTATATACTATTACGAACTAACGTATAACGTTATAAACTATTACGTACTAACGTATAACGTTATATACTATTACGAACTAACGTATAACGTTATAAACTATTACGTACTAACGTATAACGTTATAAACTATTACGTACTAACGTATAACGTTATATACAATTAGGTTATGACTTATAACGTTATATACTATTACGAACTAACGTATAACGTTATAAACTATTACGTACTAACGTATAACGTTATATACTATTACGTACTAACGTATAACGTTATAAACTATTACGTACTAACGTATAACGTTATATACTATTACGAACTAACGTATAACGTTATAAACTATTACGTACTAACGTATCGCGTTATATACTGTTGCGTACTGACGTATAACGTTATATACTATTACGTTATAACGTATAACGTTATATACTATTACGTTATGACTTATAACGTTATATACTATTACGTACTAACGTATAACGTTATAAACTATTACGTAATAACGTATAACGTTATGTACTATTACGTTATAACGTATAACGTTATATACTATTACGTACTAACGTATAACGTTATAAACTATTACGTACTAACGTATAACGTTATATAGTATTACGAACTAACGTATAACGTTATAAACTATTACGTACTAACGTATAACGTTATATACTATTACGTACTAACGTATAACGTTATAAACTATTACGTACTAACGTATAACGTTATATACTATTACGAACTAACGTATAACGTTATAAACTATTACGTTCTAACGTATAGCGTTATATACTGTTGCGTACTGACGTATAACGTTATATTCTATTACGTTATAACGTATAACGTTATACACTATTACGTACTAACGTATAACGTTATATACTATTACGTACTAACGTATAACGTTATATATTATTACGTTATAACGTATACCGTTATATACTAGTACGTACTACCGTATAACGTTATAAACTATTACGTACTAACGTATAACGTTATATACTATTACGAACTAACGTATAACGTTATAAACTATTACGTACTAACGTACAGCGTTATATACTGTTGCGTACTAACGTATAACGTTATATACTATTACGAACTAACGTATAACGTTATAAACTATTACGTTCTAACGTATAGCGTTATATACTGTTGCGTACTGACGTATAACGTTATATACTATTACGTTATAACGTATAACGTTATATACTATTACGTTATGACTTATAACGATATATACTATTACGTACTAACGTATGACGTTATATACTATTACGTACTAACGTATAACGTTATAAACTATTACCTACTAACGTATAACGTTATAAAATATTACGTACTAACGTATGACGTTATATACTGTAGCGTACTGACGTATAACGTTATATACTATTCCGTACTAACGTATAACATTATATATTATTACGTTATAACGTATAACGTTATATACTATTACGTACTACCGTATAACGTTATAAACTATTACGTATAAACGTATAACGTCATACACTATTACGTACTAACGTATAACGTTATAAACTATTACGTACTATCGTATAACGTTATATACTATTACGAACTAACGTATATCGTTATAAACTATTACGTTCTAACGTATAGCGTTATATACTGTTGCGTGCTGACGTATAACGATATATACTGTTACGTTATAACGTATAACGTTCTATACTATTACGTACTAACGTATGACGTTATATACTATTACGTACTAACGTATAACGTTATAAACTATTACGAACTAACGTATAACGTTATAAACTATTACGTTCTAACGTATAGCGTTATATACTGTTGCGTACTGACGTATAACGTTATATTCTATTACGTTATAACGTATAACGTTATACACTATTACGTACTAACGTATAACGTTATATACTATTACGTACTAACGTATAACGTTATATATTATTACGTTATAACGTATACCGTTATATACTAGTACGTACTACCGTATAACGTTATAAACTATTACGTACTAACGTATAACGTTATATACTATTACGAACTAACGTATAACGTTATATACTATTACGTACTAACGTATAACGTTATATATTATTACGTTATAACGTATACCGTTATATACTAGTACGTACTACCGTATAACGTTATAAACTATTACGTACTAACGTATAACGTTATATACTATTACGAACTAACGTATAACGTTATAAACTATTACGTACTAACGTACAGCGTTATATACTGTTGCGTACTAACGTATAACGTTATATACTATTACGAACTAACGTATAACGTTATAAACTATTACGTTCTAACGTATAGCGTTATATACTGTTGCGTACTGACGTATAACGTTATATACTATTACGTTATAACGTATAACGTTATATACTATTACGTTATGACTTATAACGATATATACTATTACGTACTAACGTATGACGTTATATACTATTACGTACTAACGTATAACGTTATAAACTATTACCTACTAACGTATAACGTTATAAAATATTACGTACTAACGTATGACGTTATATACTGTAGCGTACTGACGTATAACGTTATATACTATTCCGTACTAACGTATAACATTATATATTATTACGTTATAACGTATAACGTTATATACTATTACGTACTACCGTATAACGTTATAAACTATTACGTATAAACGTATAACGTCATACACTATTACGTACTAACGTATAACGTTATAAACTATTACGTACTATCGTATAACGTTATATACTATTACGAACTAACGTATATCGTTATAAACTATTACGTTCTAACGTATAGCGTTATATACTGTTGCGTGCTGACGTATAACGATATATACTGTTACGTTATAACGTATAACGTTCTATACTATTACGTACTAACGTATGACGTTATATACTATTACGTACTAACGTATAACGTTATAAACTATTACGTACTAACGTATAACGTTATATACTATTACGTACTAACGTATAACGTTATATACTATTACGTACTAACGTATAACGTTATATACTATTACGTACTAACGTATAACGTTATATATTATTACGTTATAACGTATACCGTTATATACTAGTACGTACTACCGTATAACGTTATAAACTATTACGTACTAACGTATAACGTTATATACTATTACGTACTAACGTATAAAGTTATAAACTATTACGTACTAACGTATAACGTTATATACTGTTGCATACTGACGTATAACGTTATATACTATTACGTTATAACGTATAACGTTCTAAACTATTACGTACCTACGTATAACGTTATATACTATTACGTTATGACTTATAACGATATATACTATTACGTACTAACGTATAACGTTATATATTATTACGTTATAACGTATAACGTTATATACTATTACGTACTACCGTATAACGTTATAAACTATTACGTACTAACGTATAACGTTATATACTATTGCGTACTAACGTATAACGTTATATACTATTACGAACTAACGTATATCGTTATAAACTATTACGTACTAACGTATAGCGTTATATACTGTTGCGTACTGACGTATAACGATATATACTATTACGTTATAACGTATAACGTTATGTACTATTACGTACTAACGTATGACGTTATGTACTATTACGTACTAACGTATAACGTTATATACTATTGCGAACTAACGTATAACGTTATATACTATTACGTTATAACGTATAACGTTATAAACTATTACGTACCTACGTATAACGTTATATACTATTACGTTATGACTTATAACGATATATACTATTACGTACTAACGTATAACGTTATAAACTATTACGTACTAACGTATAACGTTATATAGTATTACGAACTAACGTATAACGTTATAAACTGTTACGTACTAACGTATAGCGTTATATACTGTTGCGTACTGACTTATAACGTTATATACTATTACGTTATAACGTATAACGTTATATACTATTACGTTATGACTTATAACGATATATACTATTACGTACTAACGTATGACGTTATATACTATTACGTACTAACGTATAACGTTATAAACTATTACGTACTAACGTATAACGTTATAAAATATTACGTACTAACGTATAACGTTATATACTGTTGCGTACTGACGTATAACGTTATATACTATTCCGTACTAACGTATAACATTATATATTATTACGTTATAACGTATAACGTTATATACTATTACGTACTACCGTATAACGTTATAAACTATTACGTATAAACGTATAACGTTATATACTATTACGTACTAACGTATAACGTTATAAACTATTACGTACTAACGTATAACGTTATATACTATTGCGTACTAACGTATAACGTTATATGCTATTACGTTATAACGTATAGCGTTATATACTGTTGCGTACGGACGTATAACGATATATACTATTACGTTATAACGTATAACGTTATATACTATTACGTACTAACGTATGACGTTATATACTATTACGTACTATCGTATAACGTTATATACTATTGCGTACTAACGTATAACGTTATATGCTATTACGTTATAACGTATAGCGTTATATACTGTTGCGTACTGACTTATAACGTTATATACTATTACGTTATAACGTATAACGTTATATACTATTACGTTATGACTTATAACGATATATACTTTTACGTACTAACGTATGACGTTATATACTATTACGTACTAACGTATAACGTTATAAACTATTACGTACTAACTTATAACGTTATAAAATATTACGTACTAACGTATAACGTTATATACTGTTGCGTACTGACGTATAACGTTATATACTATTCCGTACTAACGTATAACATTATATATTATTACGTTATAACGTATAACGTTATATACTATTACGTACTACCGTATAACGTTATAAACTATTACGTATAAACGTATAACGTTATATACTATTACGTACTAACGTATAACGTTATAAACTATTACGTACTAACGTATAACGTTATATACTATTGCGTACTAACGTATAACGTTATATGCTATTACGTTATAACGTATAGCGTTATATACTGTTGCGTACGGACGTATAACGATATATACTATTACGTTATAACGTATAACGTTATATACTATTACGTACTAACGTATGACGTTATATACTATTACGTACTATCGTATAACGTTATATACTATTACGAACTAACGTATATCGTTATAAACTATTACGTACTAACGTATAGCGTTATATACTGTTGCGTACTGACGTATAACGATATATACTATTACGTTATAACGTATAACGTTATATACTATTACGTACTAACGTATAACGTTATATACTATTACGTACTACCGTATAGCGTTATATACTGTTGCGTACTGACGTATAACGATATATACTATTACGAACTAACGTATATCGTTATAAACTATTACGTACTAACGTATAGCGTTATATACTGTTGCGTACTGACGTATAACGTTATATACTATTACGTACTAATGTATAACGTTATATATTATTACGTTATAACGTATACCGTTATATACTATTACGTACTACCGTATAACGTTATAAACTATTACGTACTAACGTATAACGTTATATACTATTACGTACTAACGTATAACGTTATAAACTATTACGTACTAACGTATAACGTTATATACTGTTGCATACTGACTTATAACGTTATATACTATTACGTTATAACGTATAACGTTATAAACTATTACGTACCTACGTATAACGTTATATACTATTACGTACTAACGTATAACGTTATAAACTATTACGTACTAACGTATAACGTTATATACTATTGCGTACTAACGTATAACGTTATATGCTATTACGTTATAACGTGTAACGTTATAAACTATTACGTACTAACGTATAACGTTATATACTAATACGTTATGACACATAACGTTATATACTATTACGTACTAACGTATAACGTTATGTACAATTACGTTATAACGTATAACGTTATATACTATTACGTACTAACGTATAACGCTATAAACTATTACGTACTAACGTATAACGTTATAAACTATTACGTACTAACGTAAAACGTTATAAAATATTACGTACTAACGTATAACGTTATATACTATTGCGTACTAACGTATAACGTTATATACTATTCCGTACTAACGTATAACGTTATATACTATTGCGTACTAACGTATAACGTTATATGCTATTACGTTATAACGTGTAACGTTATATACTAGTACGTACTACCGTATAACGTTATAAACTATTACGTACTAACGTATAACGTTATATACTATTACGTACTAACGTATAAAGTTATAAACTATTACGTACTAACGTATAACGTTATATACTGTTGCATACTGACGTATAACGTTATATACTATTACGTTATAACGTATAACGTTCTAAACTATTACGTACCTACGTATAACGTTATATACTATTACGTTATGACTTATAACGATATATACTATTACGTACTAACGTATAACGTTATATATTATTACGTTATAACGTATAACGTTATATACTATTACGTACTACCGTATAACGTTATAAACTATTACGTACTAACGTATAACGTTATATACTATTACGTACTAACGTATAACGTTATATACTATTACGAACTAACGTATATCGTTATAAACTATTACGTACTAACGTATAGCGTTATATACTGTTGCGTACTGACGTATAACGATATATACTATTACGTTATAACGTGTAACGTTATATACTAGTACGTACTACCGTATAACGTTATAAACTATTACGTACTAACGTATAACGTTATATACTATTACGTACTAACGTATAAAGTTATAAACTATTACGTACTAACGTATAACGTTATATACTGTTGCATACTGACGTATAACGTTATATACTATTACGTTATAACGTATAACGTTCTAAACTATTACGTACCTACGTATAACGTTATATACTATTACGTTATGACTTATAACGATATATACTATTACGTACTAACGTATAACGTTATATATTATTACGTTATAACGTATAACGTTATATACTATTACGTACTACCGTATAACGTTATAAACTATTACGTACTAACGTATAACGTTATATACTATTACGTACTAACGTATAACGTTATATACTATTACGAACTAACGTATATCGTTATAAACTATTACGTACTAACGTATAGCGTTATATACTGTTGCGTACTGACGTATAACGATATATACTATTACGTTATAACGTATAACGTTATGTACTATTACGTACTAACGTATGACGTTATGTACTATTACGTACTAACGTATAACGTTATATACTATTGCGTACTAACGTATAACGTTATATACTATTACGTTATAACGTATAACGTTATAAACTATTACGTACCTACGTATAACGTTATATACTATTACGTTATGACTTATAACGATATATACTATTACGTACTAACGTATAACGTTATAAACTATTACGTACTAACGTATAACGTTATATAGTATTACGAACTAACGTATAACGTTATAAACTGTTACGTACTAACGTATAGCGTTATATACTGTTGCGTACTGACTTATAACGTTATATACTATTACGTTATAACGTATAACGTTATATACTATTACGTTATGACTTATAACGATATATACTAGTACGTACTACCGTATAACGTTATAAACTATTACGTACTAACGTATAACGTTATATACTATTACGAACTAACGTATAACGTTATAAACTATTACGTACTAACGTACAGCGTTATATACTGTTGCGTACTAACGTATAACGTTATATACTATTACGAACTAACGTATAACGTTATAAACTATTACGTTCTAACGTATAGCGTTATATGCTGTTGCGTACTGACGTATAACGTTATATACTATTACGTTATAACGTATAACGTTATATACTATTACGTTATGACTTATAACGATATATACTATTACGTACTAACGTATGACGTTATATACTATTACGTACTAACGTATAACGTTATAAACTATTACCTACTAACGTATAACGTTATAAAATATTACGTACTAACGTATGACGTTATATACTGTAGCGTACTGACGTATAACGTTATATACTATTCCGTACTAACGTATAACATTATATATTATTACGTTATAACGTATAACGTTATATACTATTACGTACTACCGTATAACGTTATAAACTATTACGTATAAACGTATAACGTTATACACTATTACGTACTAACGTATAACGTTATAAACTATTACGTACTATCGTATAACGTTATATACTATTACGAACTAACGTATATCGTTATAAACTATTACGTTCTAACGTATAGCGTTATATACTGTTGCGTGCTGACGTATAACGTTATATACTATTACGTACTAACGTATAACGTTATAAACTATTACGTACTAACGTATAACGTTATATACTATTACGTACTAACGTATAACGTTATAAACTATTACGTACTAACGTATAACGTTATATACTATTGCGTACTAACGTATAACGTTATATGCTATTACGTTATAACGTGTAACGTTATAAACTATTACGTACTAACGTATAACGTTATATACTAATACGTTATAACACATAACGTTATATACTATTACGTACTAACGTATAACGTTATGTACAATTACGTTATAACGTATAACGTTATATACTATTACGTACTAACGTATAACGCTATAAACTATTACGTACTAACGTATAACGTTATAAACTATTACGTACTAACGTAAAACGTTATAAACAATTACGTATAAACGTATAACGTTATATACTATTACGTAATAACGTATAACGTTATGTACTATTACGTTATGACTTATAACGATATATACTATTACGAACTAACGTATAACGTTATATACTATTACGTTATGACTTATAACGTTATATATTATTACGTTATAACGTATAATGTTATAGACTATTACGAACTAACGTATAACGTTATAAACTATTACGTACTAACGTACAGCGTTATATACTGTTGCGTACTGACGTATAACGTTATATACTATTACGTTATAACGTATAACGTTATATACTATTACGTTATGACTTATAATGATATATACTATTACGTACTAACGTATGACGTTATATACTATTACGTACTAACGTATAACGTTATAAAATATTACGTACTAACGTATAACGTTATATACTGTTGCGTACTGACGTATAACGTTATATACTATTCCGTACTAACGTATAACGTTATACACTATTACGTATAAACGTATACCGTTATATACTATTACGTACTACCGTATAACGTTATAAACTATTACGTACTAACGTATAACGGTATATACTATTACGTACTAACGTATAACGTTATAAACTATTACGTACTAACGTATAACGTTATATACTGTTGCATACTGACGTATAACGTTATATACTATTACGTTATAACGTATAACGTCCTAAACTATTACGTACCTACGTATAACGTTATATACTATTACGTTATGACTTATAACGATATATACTATTACGTACTAACGTATAACGTTATATATTATTACGTTATAACGTATAACGTTATATACTATTACGTACTACCGTATAACGTTATAAACTATTACGTACTAACGTATAACGTTATATACAATTAGGTTATGACTTATAACGTTATATACTATTACGAACTAACGTATAACGTTATAAACTATTACGTTCTAACGTATAGCGTTATATACTGTTGCGTACTGACGTATAACGTTATATACTATTACGTTATAACGTATAACGTTATACACTATTACGTACTAACGTATAACGTTATATACTATTACGTACTAACGTATAACGTTATATATTATTACGTTATAACGTATACCGTTATATACTAGTACGTACTACCGTATAACGTTATAAACTATTACGTACTAACGTATAACGTTATATACTATTACGAACTAACGTATAACGTTATAAACTATTCTGTACTAACGTACAGCGTTATATACTGTTGCGTACTAACGTATAACGTTATATACTATTACGAACTAACGTATAACGTTATAAACTATTACGTTCTAACGTATAGCGTTATATACTGTTGCGTACTGACGTATAACGTTATATACTATTACGTTATAACGTATAACGTTATATACTATTACGTTATGACTTATAACGATATATACTATTACGTACTAACGTATGACGTTATATACTATTACGTACTAACGTATAACGTTATAAACTATTACCTACTAACGTATAACGTTATAAAATATTACGTACTAACGTATGACGTTATATACTGTAGCGTACTGACGTATAACGTTATATACTATTCCGTACTAACGTATAACATTATATATTATTACGTTATAACGTATAACGTTATATACTATTACGTACTACCTTATAACGTTATAAACTATTACGTATAAACGTATAACGTCATACACTATTACGTACTAACGTATAACGTTATAAACTATTACGTACTATCGTATAACGTTATATACTATTACGAACTAACGTATATCGTTATAAACTATTACGTTCTAACGTATAGCGTTATATACTGTTGCGTGCTGACGTATAACGATATATACTGTTACGTTATAACGTATAACGTTCTATACTATTACGTACTAACGTATGACGTTATATACTATTACGTACTAACGTATAACGTTATAAACTATTACGTACTAACGTATAACGTTATATACTATTACGTACTAACGTATAACGTTATATACTATTACGTACTAACGTATAACGTTATATACTATTACGTACTAACGTATAACGTTATATATTATTACGTTATAACGTATACCGTTATATACTAGTACGTACTACCGTATAACGTTATAAACTATTACGTACTAACGTATAACGTTATATACTATTACGTACTAACGTATAAAGTTATAAACTATTACGTACTAACGTATAACGTTATATACTGTTGCATACTGACGTATAACGTTATATACTATTACGTTATAACGTATAACGTTCTAAACTATTACGTACCTACGTATAACGTTATATACTATTACGTTATGACTTATAACGATATATACTATTACGTACTAACGTATAACGTTATATATTATTACGTTATAACGTATAACGTTATATACTATTACGTACTACCGTATAACGTTATAAACTATTACGTACTAACGTATAACGTTATATACTATTACGTACTAACGTATAACGTTATATACTATTACGAACTAACGTATATCGTTATAAACTATTACGTACTAACGTATAGCGTTATATACTGTTGCGTACTGACGTATAACGATATATACTATTACGTTATAACGTATAACGTTATGTACTATTACGTACTAACGTATGACGTTATGTACTATTACGTACTAACGTATAACGTTATATACTATTGCGAACTAACGTATAACGTTATATACTATTACGTTATAACGTATAACGTTATAAACTATTACGTACCTACGTATAACGTTATATACTATTACGTTATGACTTATAACGATATATACTATTACGTACTAACGTATAACGTTATAAACTATTACGTACTAACGTATAACGTTATATAGTATTACGAACTAACGTATAACGTTATAAACTGTTACGTACTAACGTATAGCGTTATATACTGTTGCGTACTGACTTATAACGTTATATACTATTACGTTATAACGTATAACGTTATATACTATTACGTTATGACTTATAACGATATATACTATTACGTACTAACGTATGACGTTATAAAATATTACGTACTAACGTATAACGTTATAAAATATTACGTACTAACGTATAACGTTATATACTGTTGCGTACTGACGTATAACGTTATATACTATTCCGTACTAACGTATAACATTATATATTATTACGTTATAACGTATAACGTTATATACTATTACGTACTACCGTATAACGTTATAAACTATTACGTATAAACGTATAACGTTATATACTATTACGTACTAACGTATAACGTTATAAACTATTACGTACTAACGTATAACGTTATATACTATTGCGTACTAACGTATAACGTTATATGCTATTACGTTATAACGTATAGCGTTATATACTGTTGCGTACGGACGTATAACGATATATACTATTACGTTATAACGTATAACGTTATATACTATTACGTACTAACGTATGACGTTATATACTATTACGTACTATCGTATAACGTTATATACTATTGCGTACTAACGTATAACGTTATATGCTATTACGTTATAACGTATAGCGTTATATACTGTTGCGTACTGACTTATAACGTTATATACTATTACGTTATAACGTATAACGTTATATACTATTACGTTATGACTTATAACGATATATACTTTTACGTACTAACGTATGACGTTATATACTATTACGTACTAACGTATAACGTTATAAACTATTACGTACTAACGTATAACGTTATAAAATATTACGTACTAACGTATAACGTTATATACTGTTGCGTACTGACGTATAACGTTATATACTATTCCGTACTAACGTATAACATTATATATTATTACGTTATAACGTATAACGTTATATACTATTACGTACTACCGTATAACGTTATAAACTATTACGTATAAACGTATAACGTTATATACTATTACGTACTAACGTATAACGTTATAAACTATTACGTACTAACGTATAACGTTATATACTATTGCGTACTAACGTATAACGTTATATGCTATTACGTTATAACGTATAGCGTTATATACTGTTGCGTACGGACGTATAACGATATATACTATTACGTTATAACGTATAACGTTATATACTATTACGTACTAACGTATGACGTTATATACTATTACGTACTATCGTATAACGTTATATACTATTACGAACTAACGTATATCGTTATAAACTATTACGTACTAACGTATAGCGTTATATACTGTTGCGTACTGACGTATAACGATATATACTATTACGTTATAACGTATAACGTTATATACTATTACGTACTAACGTATAACGTTATATACTATTACGTACTACCGTATAGCGTTATATACTGTTGCGTACTGACGTATAACGATATATACTATTACGAACTAACGTATATCGTTATAAACTATTACGTACTAACGTATAGCGTTATATACTGTTGCGTACTGACGTATAACGTTATATACTATTACGTACTAATGTATAACGTTATATATTATTACGTTATAACGTATACCGTTATATACTATTACGTACTACCGTATAACGTTATAAACTATTACGTACTAACGTATAACGTTATATACTATTACGTACTAACGTATAACGTTATAAACTATTACGTACTAACGTATAACGTTATATACTGTTGCATACTGACTTATAACGTTATATACTATTACGTTATAACGTATAACGTTATAAACTATTACGTACCTACGTATAACGTTATATACTATTACGTACTAACGTATAACGTTATAAACTATTACGTACTAACGTATAACGTTATATACTATTGCGTACTAACGTATAACGTTATATGCTATTACGTTATAACGTGTAACGTTATAAACTATTACGTACTAACGTATAACGTTATATACTAATACGTTATGACACATAACGTTATATACTATTACGTACTAACGTATAACGTTATGTACAGTTACGTTATAACGTATAACGTTATATACTATTACGTACTAACGTATAACGCTATAAACTATTACGTACTAACGTATAACGTTATAAACTATTACGTACTAACGTAAAACGTTATAAAATATTACGTACTAACGTATAACGTTATATACTATTGCGTACTAACGTATAACGTTATATACTATTCCGTACTAAAGTATAACGTTATATACTATTGCGTACTAACGTATAACGTTATATGCTATTACGTTATAACGTGTAACGTTATATACTAGTACGTACTACCGTATAACGTTATAAACTATTACGTACTAACGTATAACGTTATATACTATTACGTACTAACGTATAAAGTTATAAACTATTACGTACTAACGTATAACGTTATATACTGTTGCATACTGACGTATAACGTTATATACTATTACGTTATAACGTATAACGTTCTAAACTATTACGTACCTACGTATAACGTTATATACTATTACGTTATGACTTATAACGATATATACTATTACGTACTAACGTATAACGTTATATATTATTACGTTATAACGTATAACGTTATATACTATTACGTACTACCGTATAACGTTATAAACTATTACGTACTAACGTATAACGTTATATACTATTACGTACTAACGTATAACGTTATATACTATTACGAACTAACGTATATCGTTATAAACTATTACGTACTAACGTATAGCATTATATACTGTTGCGTACTGACGTATAACGATATATACTATTACGTTATAACGTATAACGTTATGTACTATTACGTACTAACGTATGACGTTATGTACTATTACGTACTAACGTATAACGTTATATACTATTGCGTACTAACGTATAACGTTATATACTATTACGTTATAACGTATAACGTTATAAACTATTACGTACCTACGTATAACGTTATATACTATTACGTTATGACTTATAACGATATATACTATTACGTACTAACGTATAACGTTATAAACTATTACGTACTAACGTATGACGTTATATAGTATTACGAACTAACGTATAACGTTATAAACTGTTACGTACTAACGTATAGCGTTATATACTGTTGCGTACTGACTTATAACGTTATATACTATTACGTTATAACGTATAACGTTATATACTATTACGTTATGACTTATAACGATATATACTATTACGTACTAACGTATGACGTTATATACTATTACGTACTAACGTATAACGTTATAAACTATTACGTACTAACGTATAACGTTATAAAATATTACGTACTAACGTATAACGTTATATACTGTTGCGTACTGACGTATAACGTTATATACTATTCCGTACTAACGTATAACATTATATATTATTACGTTATAACGTATAACGTTATATACTATTACGTACTACCGTATAACGTTATAAACTATTACGTATAAACGTATAACGTTATATACTATTACGTACTAACGTATAACGTTATAAACTATTACGTACTAACGTATAACGTTATATACTATTGCGTACTAACGTATAACGTTATATGCTATTACGTTATAACGTATAGCGTTATATACTGTTGCGTACGGACGTATAACGATATATACTATTACGTTATAACGTATAACGTTATATACTATTACGTATTAACGTATGACGTTATATACTATTACGTACTATCGTATAACGTTATATACTATTACGAACTAACGTATATCGTTATAAACTATTACGTACTAACGTATAGCGTTATATACTGTTGCGTACTGACGTATAACGATATATACTATTACGTTATAACGTATAACGTTATATACTATTACGTACTAACGTATAACGTTATATACTATTACGTACTAACGTATAACGTTATAAACTATTACGTACTATCGTATAACGTTATATACTATTACGAACTAACGTATATCGTTATAAACTATTACGTACTAACGTATAGCGTTATATACTGTTGCGTACTGACGTATAACGATATATACTATTACGTTATAACGTATAACGTTATATACTATTACGTACTAACGTATGACGTTATATACTATTACGTACTAACGTATAACGTTATAAACTATTACGTACTAACGTATAACGTTATATACTATTACGTACTAACGTATAACGTTATATACTATTACGTACTAACGTATAACGTTATATACTATTACGTACTAATGTATAACGTTATATATTATTACGTTATAACGTATACCGTTATATACTATTACGTACTACCGTATAACGTTATAAACTATAACGTACTAACGTATAACGTTATATACTATTACGTACTAACGTATAACGTTATAAACTATTACGTACTAACGTATAACGTTATATACTGTTGCATACTGACTTATAACGTTATATACTATTACGTTATAACGTATAACGTTATAAACTATTACGTACCTACGTATAACGTTATATACTATTACGTACTAACGTATAACGTTATAAACTATTACGTACTAACGTATAACGTTATATACTATTGCGTACTAACGTATAACGTTATATGCTATTACGTTATAACGTGTAACGTTATAAACTATTACGTACTAACGTATAACGTTATATACTAATACGTTATGACACATAACGTTATATACTATTACGTACTAACGTATAACGTTATGTACAATTACGTTATAACGTATAACGTTATATACTATTACGTACTAACGTATAACGCTATAAACTATTACGTACTAACGTATAACGTTATAAACTATTACGTACTAACGTAAAACGTTATAAAATATTACGTACTAACGTATAACGTTATATACTATTGCGTACTAACGTATAACGTTATATACTATTCCGTACTAACGTATAACGTTATATACTATTGCGTACTAACGTATAACGTTATATGCTATTACGTTATAACGTGTAACGTTATAAACTATTACGTACTAACGTATAACGTTATATACTAATACGTTATGACACATAACGTTATATACTATTACGTACTAACGTATAACGTTATGTACAATTACGTTATAACGTATATCGTTATATACTATTACGTACTAACGTATAACGCTATAAACTATTACGTACTAACGTATAACGTTATAAACTATTACGTACTAACGTAAAACGTTATAAAATATTACGTACTAACGTATAACGTTATATACTATTGCGTACTAACGTATAACGTTATATACTATTCCGTACTAACGTATAACGTTATATACTATTGCGTACTAACGTATAACGTTATATGCTATTACGTTATAACGCGTAACGTTATAAACTATTACGTACTAACGTATAACGTTATATACTAATACGTTATGACACATAACGTTATATACTATTACGTACTAACGTATAACGTTGTGTACAATTACGTTATAACGTATAACGTTATATACTATTACGTACTAACGTATAACGCTATAAACTATTACGTACTAACGTATAACGTTATAAACTATTACGTACTAACATATAACGTTATAAAATATTACGTACTAACGTATAACGTTATATACTGTTGCGTACTGACGTATAACGTTATATACTATTACGTACTAACGTATAACGTTATAAACTATTACGTACTAACGTATAACGTTATATACTATTACGTACTAACGTATAACGTTATAAACTATTACGTATAAACGTATAACGTTATATACTATTACGTAATAACGCATAACGTTATGTACTATTACGTTATGACCTATAACGATATATACTATTACGAACTAACGTATAACGTTATATACTATTACGTTATGACTTATAACGTTATATATTATTACGTTATAACGTATAATGTTATATACTATTACGAACTAACGTATAACGTTATAAACTATTACGTACTAACGTACAGCGTTATATACTGTTGCGTACTGACGTATAACGTTATATACTGTTGCGTACTGACGTATAACGTTATATACTATTCCGTACTACCGTATAACGTTATACACTATTACGTATAAACGTATAACGTTATATACTATTACGTACTGACGTATAACGTTATATACTGTTGCGTACTGACGTATAACGTTATATACTATTCCGTACTACCGTATAACGTTATACACTATTACGTATAAGCGTATAACGTTATATACTATTACGTACTAACGTATAACGTTATATACTGTTGCGTACTGACGTATAACGTTATATACTATTACGTTATAACGTATAACGTTATATACTATTACGTTATGACTTATAACGATATATACTATTACGTACTAACGTATGACGTTATATACTATTACGTACTAACGTATAACGTTATAAAATATTACGTACTAACGTATAACGTTATATACTGTTGCGTACTGACGTATAACGTTATATACTATTCCGTACTAACGTATAACGTTATACACTATTACGTATAAACGTATACCGTTATATACTATTACGTACTACCGTATAACGTTATAAACTATTACGTACTAACGTATAACGTTATATACTATTACGTAATAACGTATAACGTTATAAACTATTACGTACTAACGTATAACGTTATATACTGTTGCATACTGACGTATAACGTTATATACTATTACGTTATAACGTATAACGTTCTAAACTATTACGTACCAACGTATAACGTTATATACTATTACGTTATGACTTATAACGATATATACTATTACGTACTAACGTATAACGTTATATATTATTACGTTATAACGTATAACGTTATATACTATTACGTACTAACGTATAACATTATATATTATTACGTACTAACGTATAACGTTATATACTATTACGTACTAACGTATAACGTTATATACTATTACGAACTAACGTATATCGTTATAAACTATTATGTACTAACGTATAGCGTTATATACTGTTGCGTACTGACGTATAACGATATATACTATTACGTTATAACGTATAACGTTATATACTATTACGTACTAACGTATGACGTTATATACTATTACCTACTAACGTATAACGCTATAAACTATTACGTACTAACGTATAACGTTATATACTAATACGTTATGACACATAACGTTATATACTATTACGTACTAACGTATAACGTTGTGTACAATTACGTTATAACGTATAACGTTATATACTATTACGTACTAACGTATAACGCTATAAACTATTACGTACTAACGTATAACGATATAAACTATTACGTACTAACATATAACGTTATAAAATATTACGTACTAACGTATAACGTTATATACTGTTGCGTACTGACGTATAACGTTATATACTATTACGTACTAACGTATAACGTTATAAACTATTACGTACTAACGTATAACGTTATATACTATTACGTACTAACGTATAACGTTATAAACTATTACGTATAAACGTATAACGTTATATACTATTACGTAATAACGTATAACGTTATGTACTATTACGTTATGACTTATAACGATATATACTATTACGAACTAACGTATAACGTTATATACTATTACGTTATGACTTATAACGTTATATATTATTACGTTATAACGTATAATGTTATATACTATTACGAACTAACGTATAACGTTATAAACTATTACGTACTAACGTACAGCGTTATATACTGTTGCGTACTGACGTATAACGTTATATACTGTTGCGTACTGACGTATAACGTTATATACTATTCCGTACTACCGTATAACGTTATACACTATTACGTATAAACGTATAACGTTATATACTATTACGTACTAACGTATAACGTTATATACTATTACGTACTAACGTATAACGTTATAAACTATTACGTACTAACGTATAACGTTATATACTATTACGAACTAACGTATAACGTTATAAACTATTACGTACTAACGTACAGCGTTATATACTGTTGCGTACTGACGTATAACGTTATATACTATTACGTTATAACGTATAACGTTATATACTATTACGTTATGACTTATAACGATATATACTATTACGTACTAACGTATGACGTTATATACTATTACGTACTAACGTATAACGTTATAAAATATTACGTACTAACGTATAACGTTATATACTGTTGCGTACTGACGTATAACGTTATATACTATTCCGTACTAACGTATAACGTTATACACTATTACGTATAAACGTATACCGTTATATACTATTACGTACTACCGTATAACGTTATAAACTATTACGTACTAACGTATAACGTTATATACTATTACGTACTAACGTATAACGTTATAAACTATTACGTACTAACGTATAACGTTATATACTGTTGCATACTGACGTATAACGTTATATACTATTACGTTATAACGTATAACGTTCTAAACTATTACGTACCTACGTATAACGTTATATACTATTACGTTATGACTTATAACGATATATACTATTACGTACTAACGTATAACGTTATATATTATTACGTTATAACGTATAACGTTATATACTATTACGTACTAACGTATAACATTATATATTATTACGTACTAACGTATAACGTTATATACTATTACGTACTAACGTATAACGTTATATACTATTACGAACTAACGTATATCGTTATAAACTATTACGTACTAACGTATAGCGTTATATACTGTTGCGTACTGACGTATAACGATATATACTATTACGTTATAACGTATAACGTTATATACTATTACGAACTAACGTATATCGTTATAAACTATTACGTACTAACGTATAGCGTTATATACTGTTGCGTACTGACGTATAACGATATATACTATTACGTTATAACGTATAACGTTATATACTATTACGTACTAACGTATGACGTTATATACTATTACGTACTAACGTATAACGTTATAAACTATTACGTACTAACGTATAACGTTATATACTATTACGTACTAACGTATAACGTTATATACTATTACGTACTAGCGTATAACGTTATATACTATTACGTACTAACGTGTAACGTTATATATTATTACGTTATAACGTATACCGTTATATACTATTACGTACTACCGTATAAAGTTATAAACTATTACGTACTAACGTATAACGTTATATACTATTACGTACTAACGTATAACATTATATATTATTACGTTATAACGTATAACGTTATATACTATTACGTACTACCGTATAACGTTATAAACTATTACGTATAAACGTATAACGTTATATACTATTACGTACTAACGTATAACGTTATAAACTATTACGTACTATCGTATAACGTTATATACTATTACGAACTAACGTATATCGTTATAAACTATTACGTACTAACGTATAGCGTCATATACTGTTGCGTACTGACGTATAACGTTATAAACTATTACGTAATAACGTATAACGTTATGTACTATTACGTTATAACGTATAACGTTATATACTATTACGTACTAACGTATAACGTTATAAACTATTACGTACTAACGTATAACGTTATATAGTATTACGAACTAACGTATAACGTTATAAACTATTACGTACTAACGTATAACGTTATATACTATTACGTACTAACGTATAACGTTATAAACTATTACGTACTAACGTATAACGTTATATACTATTACGTACTAACGTATAACGTTATAAACTATTACGTACTAACGTATAACGTTATATACTATTACGAACTAACGTATAACGTTATAAACTATTACGTACTAACGTATAGCGTTATATACTGTTGCGTACTGACGTATAACGTTATATACTATTACGTACTAACGTATAACGTTATAAACTATTACGTACTAACGTATAACGTTATATACTATTACGAACTAACGTATAACGTTATAAACTATTACGTACTAACGTATAGCGTTGTAAACTATTACGTTCTAACGTATAACGTTATATACTATTACGAACTAACGTATAACGTTATATACTATTATGAACTAACGTATATCGTTATAAACTATTACGTACTAACGTATAACGTTATAAACTATTACGTACTAACGTATAACGTTATATACTATTGCGTACTAACGTATAACGTTATATGCTATTACGTTATAACGTGTAACGTTATAAACTATTACGTACTAACGTATAACGTTATATACTAATACGTTATGACACATAACGTTATATACTATTACGTACTAACGTATAACGTTATATACTATTACGAACTAACGTATAACGTTATAAACTATTACGTACTAACGTATAACGTTATAAACTATTACGTACTAACGTATAACGTTATATACTATTAGGTTATGACTTATAACGTTATATACTATTACGTACTAACGTATAACGTTATAAACTATTACGTAATAACGTATAACGTTATGTACTATTACGTTATAACGTATAACGTTATATACTATTACGTACTAACGTATAACGTTATAAACTATTACGTACTAACGTATAACGTTATATACTATTACGAACTAACGTATAACGTTATAAACTATTACGTACTAACGTATAACGTTATATACTATTACGTACTAACGTATAACGTTATAAACTATTACGTACTAACGTATAACGTTATATACTATTACGAACTAACGTATAACGTTATAAACTATTACGTACTAACGTATAGCGTTATATACTGTTGCGTACTGACGTATAACGTTATATACTATTACGTTATAACGTATAACGTTATATACTATTACGTTATGACTTATAACGTTATATACTATTACGTACTAACGTATAACGTTATAAACTATTACGTAATAGCGTATAACGTTATGTACTATTACGTTATAACGTATAACGTTATATACTATTACGTACTAACGTATAACGTTATAAACTATTACGTACTAACGTATAACGTTATGTAGTATTACGAACTAACGTATAACGTTATAAACTATTACGTACTAACGTATAACGTTATATACTATTACGTACTAACGTATAACGTTATAAAGTATTACGTACTAACGTATAACGTTATATACTATTACGAACTAACGTATAACGTTATAAACTATTACGTTCTAACGTATAGCGTTATATACTGTTGCGTACTGACGTATAACGTTATATACTATTACGTTATAACGTATAACGTTATATACCATTACGTTATGACTTATAACGATATATACTATTACGTACTAACGTATGACGTTATATACTATTACGTACTAACGTATAACGTTATAAACTATTACGTACTAACGTATAACGTTATAAAATATTACGTACTAACGTATAACGTTATATACTGTTGCGTACTGACGTATAACGTTATATACTATTCCGTACTAACGTATAACATTATATATTATTACGTTATAACGTATAACGTTATATACTATTACGTACTACCGTATAACGTTATAAACTATTACGTATAAACGTATAACGTTATATACTATTACGTACTAACGTATAACGTTATAAACTATTACGTACTATCGTATAACGTTATATACTATTACGAACTAACGTATATCGTTATAAACTATTACGTTCTAACGTATAGCGTTATATACTGTTGCGTGCTGACGTATAACGATATATACTGTTACGTTATAACGTATAACGTTATATACTATTACGTACTAACGTATGACGTTATATACTATTACGTACTAACGTATAACGTTATAAACTATTACGTACTAACGTATAACGTTATATACTATTACGTACTAACGTATAACGTTATATACTATTACGTACTAACGTATAACGTTATATACTATTACGTACTAACGTATAACGTTATATATTATTACGTTATAACGTATACCGTTATATACTATTACGTACTACCGTATAACGTTATAAACTATTACGTACTAACGTATAACGTTATATACTATTACGTACTAACGTATAACGTTATAAACTATTACGTACTAACGTATAACGTTATATACTGTTGCATACTGACGTATAACGTTATATACTATTACGTTATAACGTATAACGTTGTAAACTATTACGTACCTAAGTATAACGTTATATACTATTACGTTATGACTTATAACGATATATACTATTACGTACTAACGTATAACGTTATATATTATTACGTTATAACGTATAACGTTATATACTATTACGTACTACCGTATAACGTTATAAACTATTACGTACTAACGTATAACGTTATATACTATTACGTACTAACGTATAACGTTATATACTATTACGAACTAACGTATATCGTTATAAACTATTACGTACTAACGTATAGCGTTATATACTGTTGCGTACTGACGTATAACGATATATACTATTACGTTATAACGTATAACGTTATATACTATTACGTACTAACGTATGACGTTATATACTATTACGTACTAACATATAACGTTATATACTATTGCGTACTAACGTATAACGTTATAAACTATTACGTACTATCGTATAACGTTATATACTATTACGAACTAACGTATATCGTTATAAACTATTACGTACTAACGTATAGCGTTATATACTGTTGCGTACTGACGTATAACGATATATACTATTACGTTATAACGTATAACGTTATATACTATTACGTACTAACGTATAACGTTATATATTATTACGTTATAACGTATACCGTTATATACTATTACGTACTACCGTATAACGTTATAAACTATTACGTACTAACGTATAACGTTATATACTATTACGTACTAACGTATAACGTTATAAACTATTACGTACTAACGTATAACGTTATATACTGTTGCATACTGACGTATAACGTTATATACTATTACGTTATAACGTATAACGTTGTAAACTATTACGTACCTACGTATAACGTTATATACTATTACGTTATGACTTATAACGATATATACTATTACGTACTAACGTATAACGTTATATATTATTACGTTATAACGTATAACGTTATATACTATTACGTACTACCGTATAACGTTATAAACTATTACGTACTAACGTATAACGTTATATACTATTACGTACTAACGTATAACGTTATATACTATTACGAACTAACGTATATCGTTATAAACTATTACGTACTAACGTATAGCGTTATATACTGCTGCGTACTGACGTATAACGATATATACTATTACGTTATAACGTATAACGTTATATACTATTACGTACTAACGTATGACGTTATATACTATTACGTACTAACATATAACGTTATATACTATTGCGTACTAACGTATAACGTTATATACTATTACGTTATAACGTATAACGTTATAAACTATTACGTACCTACGTATAACGTTATATACTATTACGTTATGACTTATAACGATATATACTATTACGTACTAACGTATAACGTTATAAACTATTACGTACTAACGTATAACGTTATATAGTATTACGAACTAACGTATAACGTTATAAACTGTTACGTACTAACGTATAGCGTTATATACTGTTGCGTACTGACGTATAACGTTATATACTATTACGTTATAACGTATAACGTTATATACTATTACGTTATGACTTATAACGATATATACTATTACGTACTAACGTATGACGTTATATACTATTACGTACTAACGTATAACGTTATAAACTATTACGTACTAACGTATAACGTTATAAAATATTACGTACTAACGTATAACGTTATATACTGTTGCGTACTGACGTATAACGTTATATACTATTCCGTACTAACGTATAACATTATACATTATTACGTTATAACGTATAACGTTATATACTATTACGTACTACCGTATAACGTTATAAACTATTACGTATAAACGTATAACGTTATATACTATTA
Organism: Bombus muscorum; assembly: GCA_963971185.1. Taxonomy (NCBI): domain Eukaryota; kingdom Metazoa; phylum Arthropoda; class Insecta; order Hymenoptera; family Apidae; genus Bombus; species Bombus muscorum. Next base: position 82,369 of record CAXAQV010000018.1, read on the forward strand.
CGTACTAACGTATAACGTTATAAACTATTACGTACTATCGTATAACGTTATATACTATTACGAACTAACGTATATCGTTATAAACTATTACGTACTAACGTATAGCGTTATATACTGTTGCGTACTGACGTATAACGATATATACTATTACGTTATAACGTATAACGTTATATACTATTACGTACTAACGTATGACGTTATATACTATTACGTACTAACGTATAACGTTATAAACTATTACGAACTAACGTATAACGTTATATACTATTACGTACTAACGTATAACGTTATATACTATTACGTACTAACGTATAACGCTATATACTATTACGTACTAACGTATAACGTTATATATTATTACGTTATAACGTATACCGTTATATACTATTACGTACTACCGTATAACGTTATATACTATTACGTTATGACTTATAACGATATATACTATTACGTACTAACGTATAACGTTATATATTATTACGTTATAACGTATAACGTTATATACTATTACGTACTACCGTATAACGTTATAAACTATTACGTACTAACGTATAACGTTATATACTATTACGTACTAACGTATAACGTTATAAACTATTACGTACTAACGTATAACGTTATATACTATTGCGTACTAACGTATAACGTTATATGCTATTACGTTATAACGTGTAACGTTATAAACTATTACGTACTAACGTATAACGTTATATACTAATACGTTATAACACATAACGTTATATACTATTACGTACTAACGTATAACGTTATATACTAATACGTTATAACACATAACGTTATATACTATTACGTACTAACGTATAACGTTATGTACAATTACGTTATAACGTATAACGTTATATACTATTACGTACTAACGTATAACGCTATAAACTATTACGTACTAACGTATAACGTTATAAACTATTACGTACTAACGTAAAACGTTATAAAATATTACGTACTAACGTATAACGTTATATACTATTGCGTACTAACGTATAACGTTATATACTATTCCGTACTATCGTATAACGTTATATACTATTGCGTACTAACGTATAACGTTATATGCTATTACGTTATAACGTGTAACGTTATAAATTATTACGTACTAACGTATAACGTTATATACTAATACGTTATGACACATAACGTTATATACTATTACGTACTAACGTATAACGTTGTGTACAATTACGTTATAACGTATAACGTTATATACTATTACGTACTAACGTATAACGCTATAAACTATTACGTACTAACGTATAACGTTATAAACTATTACGTACTAACATATAACGTTATAAAATATTACGTACTAACGTATAACGTTATATACTGTTGCGTACTGACGTATAACGTTATATACTATTACGTACTAACGTATAACGTTGTGTACAATTACGTTATAACGTATAACGTTATATACTATTACGTACTAACGTATAACGCTATAAACTATTACGTACTAACGTATAACGTTATAAACTATTACGTACTAACATATAACGTTATAAAATATTACGTACTAACGTATAACGTTATATACTGTTGCGTACTGACGTATAACGTTATATACTATTACGTACTAACGTATAACGTTATATACTATTACGTAATAACGTATAACGTTATGTACTATTACGTACTAACGTATAACGTTATAAACTATTACGTACTATCGTATAACGTTATATACTATTACGAACTAACGTATATCGTTATAAACTATTACGTACTAACGTATAGCGTTATATACTGTTGCGTACTGACGTATAACGATATATACTATTACGTTATAACGTATAACGTTATATACTATTACGTACTAACGTATGACGTTATATACTATTACGTACTAACGTATAACGTTATAAACTATTACGAACTAACGTATAACGTTATATACTATTACGTACTAACGTATAACGTTATATACTATTACGTACTAACGTATAACGCTATATACTATTACGTACTAACGTATAACGTTATATATTATTACGTTATAACGTATACCGTTATATACTATTACGTACTACCGTATAACGTTATAAACTATTACGTACTAACGTATAACGTTATATAATATTACGTACTAACGTATAACGTTATAAACTATTACGTACTAACGTATAACGTTATATACTGTTGCATACTGACTTATAACGTTATATACTATTACGTTATAACGTATAACGTTATAAACTATTACGTACCTACGTATAACGTTATATACTATTACGTTATGACTTATAACGATATATACTATTACGTACTAACGTATAACGTTATATATTATTACGTTATAACGTATAACGTTATATACTATTACGTACTACCGTATAACGTTATAAACTATTACGTACTAACGTATAACGTTATATACTATTACGTACTAACGTATAACGTTATAAACTATTACGTACTAACGTATAACGTTATATACTATTGCGTACTAACGTATAACGTTATATGCTATTACGTTATAACGTGTAACGTTATAAACTATTACGTACTAACGTATAACGTTATATACTAATACGTTATAACACATAACGTTATATACTATTACGTACTAACGTATAACGTTATATACTAATACGTTATAACACATAACGTTATATACTATTACGTACTAACGTATAACGTTATGTACAATTACGTTATAACGTATAACGTTATATACTATTACGTACTAACGTATAACGCTATAAACTATTACGTACTAACGTATAACGTTATAAACTATTACGTACTAACGTAAAACGTTATAAAATATTACGTACTAACGTATAACGATATATACTATTACGTTATAACGTATAACGTTATATACTATTACGTACTAACGTATGACGTTATATACTATTACGTACTAACGTATAACGTTATAAACTATTACGAACTAACGTATAACGTTATATACTATTACGTACTAACGTATAACGTTATATACTATTACGTACTAACGTATAACGCTATATACTATTACGTACTAACGTATAACGTTATATATTATTACGTTATAACGTATACCGTTATATACTATTACGTACTACCGTATAACGTTATAAACTATTACGTACTAACGTATAACGTTATATAATATTACGTACTAACGTATAACGTTATAAACTATTACGTACTAACGTATAACGTTATATACTGTTGCATACTGACTTATAACGTTATATACTATTACGTTATAACGTATAACGTTATAAACTATTACGTACCTACGTATAACGTTATATACTATTACGTTATGACTTATAACGATATATACTATTACGTACTAACGTATAACGTTATATATTATTACGTTATAACGTATAACGTTATATACTATTACGTACTACCGTATAACGTTATAAACTATTACGTACTAACGTATAACGTTATATACTATTACGTACTAACGTATAACGTTATAAACTATTACGTACTAACGTATAACGTTATATACTATTGCGTACTAACGTATAACGTTATATGCTATTACGTTATAACGTGTAACGTTATAAACTATTACGTACTAACGTATAACGTTATATACTAATACGTTATAACACATAACGTTATATACTATTACGTACTAACGTATAACGTTATATACTAATACGTTATAACACATAACGTTATATACTATTACGTACTAACGTATAACGTTATGTACAATTACGTTATAACGTATAACGTTATATACTATTACGTACTAACGTATAACGCTATAAACTATTACGTACTAACGTATAACGTTATAAACTATTACGTACTAACGTAAAACGTTATAAAATATTACGTACTAACGTATAACGTTATATACTATTGCGTACTAACGTATAACGTTATATACTATTCCGTACTATCGTATAACGTTATATACTATTGCGTACTAACGTATAACGTTATATGCTATTACGTTATAACGTGTAACGTTATAAATTATTACGTACTAACGTATAACGTTATATACTAATACGTTATGACACATAACGTTATATACTATTACGTACTAACGTATAACGTTGTGTACAATTACGTTATAACGTATAACGTTATATACTATTACGTACTAACGTATAACGCTATAAACTATTACGTACTAACGTATAACGTTATAAACTATTACGTACTAACATATAACGTTATAAAATATTACGTACTAACGTATAACGTTATATACTGTTGCGTACTGACGTATAACGTTATATACTATTACGTACTAACGTATAACGTTGTGTACAATTACGTTATAACGTATAACGTTATATACTATTACGTACTAACGTATAACGCTATAAACTATTACGTACTAACGTATAACGTTATAAACTATTACGTACTAACATATAACGTTATAAAATATTACGTACTAACGTATAACGTTATATACTGTTGCGTACTGACGTATAACGTTATATACTATTACGTACTAACGTATAACGTTATATACTATTACGTAATAACGTATAACGTTATGTACTATTACGTTATGACTTATAACGATATATACTATTACGAACTAACGTATAACGTTATATACTATTACGTTATGACTTATAACGTTATATATTATTACGTTATAACGTATAATGTTATATACTATTACGAACTAACGTATAACGCTATAAACTATTACGTACTAACGTACAGCGTTATATACTGTTGCGTACTGACGTATAACGTTATATACTGTTGCGTACTGACGTATAACGTTATATACTATTCCGTACTACCGTATAACGTTATGCACTATTTCGTATAAACGTATAACGTTATATACTATTACGTACTAACGTATAACGTTATATACTATTACGTACTAACGTATAACGTTATAAACTATTACGTACTAACGTATAACGTTATATACTATTACGAACTAACGTATAACGTTATAAACTATTACGTACTAACGTACAGCGTTATATACTGTTGCGTACTGACGTATAACGTTATATACTATTACGTTATAACGTATAACGTTATATACTATTACGTTATGACTTATAATGATATATACTATTACGTACTAACGTATGACGTTATATACTATTACGTACTAACGTATAACGTTATAAAATATTACGTACTAACGTATAACGTTATATACTGTTGCGTACTGACGTATAACGTTATATACTATTCCGTACTAACGTATAACGTTATACACTATTACGTATAAACGTATACCGTTATATACTATTACGTACTACCGTATAACGTTATAAACTATTACGTACTAACGTATAACGTTATATACTATTACGTACTAACGTATAACGTTATAAACTATTACGTACTAACGTATAACGTTATATACTGTTGCATACTGACGTATAACGTTATATACTATTACGTTATAACGTATAACGTTCTAAACTATTACGTACCTACGTATAACGTTATATACTATTACGTTATGACTTATAACGATATATACTATTACGTACTAACGTATAACGTTATATATTATTACGTTATAACGTATAACGTTATATACTATTACGTACTACCGTATAACGTTATAAACTATTACGTACTAACGTATAACGTTATATACTATTACGTACTAACGTATAACGTTATATACTATTACGAACTAACGTATATCGCTATAAACTATTACGTACTAACGTATAGCGTTATATACTGTTGCGTACTGACGTATAACGATATATACTATTACGTTATAACGTATAACGTTATATACTATTACGTACTAACGTATGACGTTATATACTATTACCTACTAACGTATAACGTTATATACTATTGCGTACTAACGTATAACGTTATATACTATTACGTTATAACGTATAACGTTATAAACTATTACGTACCTACGTATAACGTTATATACTATTACGTTATGACTTATAACGATATATACTATTACGTACTAACGTATAACGTTATAAACTATTACGTACTAACGTATAACGTTATATAGTATTACGAACTAACGTATAACGTTATATACTGTTGCGTACTGACGTATAACGTTATATACTATTACGTTATAACGTATAACGTTATATACTATTACGTTATGACTTATAACGATATATACTATTACGTACTAACGTATAACATTATATATTATTACGTTATAACGTATAACGTTATATACTATTACGTACTAACGTATAACGTTATATACTATTACGAACTAACGTATATCGCTATAAACTATTACGTACTAACGTATAGCGTTATATACTGTTGCGTACTGACGTATAACGATATATACTATTACGTTATAACGTATAACGTTATATACTATTACGTACTAACGTATGACGTTATATACTATTACGTACTAACGTATAACGTTATAAACTATTACGTACTAACGTATAACGTTATAAAATATTACGTACTAACGTATAACGTTATATACTGTTGCGTACTGACGTATAACGTTATATACTATTCCGTACTAACGTATAACATTATATATTATTACGTTATAACGTATAACGTTATATACTATTACGTACTACCGTATAACGTTATAAACTATTACGTATAAACGTATAACGTTATATACTATTACGTACTAACGTATAACGTTATAAACTATTACGTACTATCGTATAACGTTATATACTATTACGAACTAACGTATAACGTTATAAACTATTACGTACTAACGTATAACGTTATATACTATTACGAACTAACGTATAACGTTATAAACTATTACGTACTAACGTATAACGTTATAAACTATTACGTACTAACGTATAACGTTATATACAATTAGGTTATGACTTATAACGTTATATACTATTACGAACTAACGTATAACGTTATAAACTATTACGTACTAACGTATAACGTTATATACTATTACGTACTAACGTATAACGTTATAAACTATTACGTACTAACGTATAACGTTATATACTATTACGAACTAACGTATAACGTTATAAACTATTACGTACTAACGTATAGCGTTATATACTGTTGCATACTGACGTATAACGTTATATACTATTACGTTATAACGTATAACGTTATATACTATTACGTTATGACTTATAACGTTGTATACTATTACGTACTAACGTATAACGTTATAAACTATTACGTAATAACGTATAACGCTATGTACTATTACGTTATAACGTATAACGTTATATACTATTACGTACTAACGTATAACGTTATAAACTATTACGTACTAACGTATAACGTTATATAGTATTACGAACTAACGTATAACGTTATAAAATATTACGTACTAACGTATAACGTTATATACTATTACGTACTTACGTATAACGTTATAAACTATTACGTACTAACGTATAACGTTATATACTATTACGAACTAACGTATAACGTTATAAACTATTACGTTCTAACTTATAGCGTTATATACTGTTGCGTACTGACGTATAACGTTATATACTATTACGTTATAACGTATAACGTTATATACTATTACGTTATGACTTATAACGATATATACTATTACGTACTAACGTATGACGTTATATACTATTACGTACTAACGTATAACGTTATAAACTATTACCTACTAACGTATAACGTTATAAAATATTACGTACTAACGTATGACGTTATATACTGTTGCGTACTGACGTATAACGTTATATACTATTCCGTACTAACGTATAACATTATATATTATTACGTTATAACGTATAACGTTATATACTATTACGTACTACCGTATAACGTTATAAACTATTACGTATAAACGTATAACGTTATACACTATTACGTACTAACGTATAACGTTATAAACTATTACGTACTATCGTATAACGTTATATACTATTACGAACTAACGTATATCGTTATAAACTATTACGTTCTAACGTATAGCGTTATATACTGTTGCGTGCTGACGTATAACGATATATACTGTTACGTTATAACGTATAACGTTCTATACTATTACGTACTAACGTATGACGTTATATACTATTACGTACTAACGTATAACGTTATAAACTATTACGTACTAACGTATAACGTTATATACTATTACGTACTACCGTATAACGTTATATACTATTACGTACTAACGTATAACGTTATATACTATTACGTACTAACGTATAACGTTATATATTATTACGTTATAACGTATACCGTTATATACTAGTACGTACTACCGTATAACGTTATAAACTATTACGTACTAACGTATAACGTTATATACTATTACGTACTAACGTATAAAGTTATAAACTATTACGTACTAACGTATAACGTTATATACTGTTGCATACTGACGTATAACGTTATATACTATTACGTTATAACGTATAACGTTCTAAACTATTACGTACCTACGTATAACGTTATATACTATTACGTTATGACTTATAACGATATATACTATTACGTAATAACGTATAACGTTATGTACTATTACGTTATAACGTATAACGTTATATACTATTACGTACTACCGTATAACGTTATAAACTATTACGTATAAACGTATAACGTTATACACTATTACGTACTAACGTATAACGTTATAAACTATTACGTACTATCGTATAACGTTATATACTATTACGAACTAACGTATATCGTTATAAACTATTACGTTCTAACGTATAGCGTTATATACTGTTGCGTGCTGACGTATAACGATATATACTGTTACGTTATAACGTATAACGTTCTATACTATTACGTACTAACGTATGACGTTATATACTATTACGTACTAACGTATAACGTTATAAACTATTACGTACTAACGTATAACGTTATATACTATTACGTACTAACGTATAACGTTATATACTATTACGTACTAACGTATAACGTTATATACTATTACCTACTAACGTATAACGTTATATATTATTACGTTATAACGTATACCGTTATATACTAGTACGTACTACCGTATAACGTTATAAACTATTACGTACTAACGTATAACGTTATATACTATTACGTACTAACGTATAAAGTTATAAACTATTACGTACTAACGTATAACGTTATATACTGTTGCATACTGACGTATAACGTTATATACTATTACGTTATAACGTATAACGTTCTAAACTATTACGTACCTACGTATAACGTTATATACTATTACGTTATGACTTATAACGATATATACTATTACGTAATAACGTATAACGTTATGTACTATTACGTTATAACGTATAACGTTATATACTATTACGTACTAACGTATAACGTTATAAACTATTACGTACTAACGTATAACGTTATATAGTATTACGAACTAACGTATAACGTCATAAACTATTACGTACTAACGTATAACGTTATATACTATTACGTACTAACGTATAACGTTATAAACTATTACGTACTAACGTATAACGTTATATACTATTACGAACTAACGTATAACGTTATAAACTATTACGTTCTAACGTATAGCGTTATATACTGTTGCGTACTGACGTATAACGTTATATACTATTACGTTATAACGTATAACGTTATATACTATTACGTTATGACTTATAACGTTCTAAACTATTACGTACCTACGTATAACGTTATATACTATTACGTTATGACTTATAACGATATATACTATTACGTAATAACGTATAACGTTATGTACTATTACGTTATAACGTATAACGTTATATACTATTACCTACTAACGTATAACGTTATATATTATTACGTTATAACGTATACCGTTATATACTAGTACGTACTACCGTATAACGTTATAAACTATTACGTACTAACGTATAACGTTATATACTATTACGTACTAACGTATAAAGTTATAAACTATTACGTACTAACGTATAACGTTATATACTGTTGCATACTGACGTATAACGTTATATACTATTACGTTATAACGTATAACGTTCTAAACTATTACGTACCTACGTATAACGTTATATACTATTACGTTATGACTTATAACGATATATACTATTACGTAATAACGTATAACGTTATGTACTATTACGTTATAACGTATAACGTTATATACTATTACGTACTAACGTATAACGTTATATACTATTACGTACTAACGTATAACGCTATATACTATTACGTACTAACGTATAACGTTATATATTATTACGTTATAACGTATACCGTTATATACTATTACGTACTACCGTATAACGTTATAAACTATTACGTACTAACGTATAACGTTATATAATATTACGTACTAACGTATAACGTTATAAACTATTACGTACTAACGTATAACGTTATATACTGTTGCATACTGACTTATAACGTTATATACTATTACGTTATAACGTATAACGTTATAAACTATTACGTACCTACGTATAACGTTATATACTATTACGTTATGACTTATAACGATATATACTATTACGTACTAACGTATAACGTTATATATTATTACGTTATAACGTATAACGTTATATACTATTACGTACTACCGTATAACGTTATAAACTATTACGTACTAACGTATAACGTTATATACTATTACGTACTAACGTATAACGTTATAAACTATTACGTACTAACGTATAACGTTATATACTATTGCGTACTAACGTATAACGTTATATGCTATTACGTTATAACGTGTAACGTTATAAACTATTACGTACTAACGTATAACGTTATATACTAATACGTTATAACACATAACGTTATATACTATTACGTACTAACGTATAACGTTATATACTAATACGTTATAACACATAACGTTATATACTATTACGTACTAACGTATAACGTTATGTACAATTACGTTATAACGTATAACGTTATATACTATTACGTACTAACGTATAACGCTATAAACTATTACGTACTAACGTATAACGTTATAAACTATTACGTACTAACGTAAAACGTTATAAAATATTACGTACTAACGTATAACGATATATACTATTACGTTATAACGTATAACGTTATATACTATTACGTACTAACGTATGACGTTATATACTATTACGTACTAACGTATAACGTTATAAACTATTACGAACTAACGTATAACGTTATATACTATTACGTACTAACGTATAACGTTATATACTATTACGTACTAACGTATAACGCTATATACTATTACGTACTAACGTATAACGTTATATATTATTACGTTATAACGTATACCGTTATATACTATTACGTACTACCGTATAACGTTATAAACTATTACGTACTAACGTATAACGTTATATAATATTACGTACTAACGTATAACGTTATAAACTATTACGTACTAACGTATAACGTTATATACTGTTGCATACTGACTTATAACGTTATATACTATTACGTTATAACGTATAACGTTATAAACTATTACGTACCTACGTATAACGTTATATACTATTACGTTATGACTTATAACGATATATACTATTACGTACTAACGTATAACGTTATATATTATTACGTTATAACGTATAACGTTATATACTATTACGTACTACCGTATAACGTTATAAACTATTACGTACTAACGTATAACGTTATATACTATTACGTACTAACGTATAACGTTATAAACTATTACGTACTAACGTATAACGTTATATACTATTGCGTACTAACGTATAACGTTATATGCTATTACGTTATAACGTGTAACGTTATAAACTATTACGTACTAACGTATAACGTTATATACTAATACGTTATAACACATAACGTTATATACTATTACGTACTAACGTATAACGTTATATACTAATACGTTATAACACATAACGTTATATACTATTACGTACTAACGTATAACGTTATGTACAATTACGTTATAACGTATAACGTTATATACTATTACGTACTAACGTATAACGCTATAAACTATTACGTACTAACGTATAACGTTATAAACTATTACGTACTAACGTAAAACGTTATAAAATATTACGTACTAACGTATAACGTTATATACTATTGCGTACTAACGTATAACGTTATATACTATTCCGTACTATCGTATAACGTTATATACTATTGCGTACTAACGTATAACGTTATATGCTATTACGTTATAACGTGTAACGTTATAAATTATTACGTACTAACGTATAACGTTATATACTAATACGTTATGACACATAACGTTATATACTATTACGTACTAACGTATAACGTTGTGTACAATTACGTTATAACGTATAACGTTATATACTATTACGTACTAACGTATAACGCTATAAACTATTACGTACTAACGTATAACGTTATAAACTATTACGTACTAACATATAACGTTATAAAATATTACGTACTAACGTATAACGTTATATACTGTTGCGTACTGACGTATAACGTTATATACTATTACGTACTAACGTATAACGTTGTGTACAATTACGTTATAACGTATAACGTTATATACTATTACGTACTAACGTATAACGCTATAAACTATTACGTACTAACGTATAACGTTATAAACTATTACGTACTAACATATAACGTTATAAAATATTACGTACTAACGTATAACGTTATATACTGTTGCGTACTGACGTATAACGTTATATACTATTACGTACTAACGTATAACGTTATATACTATTACGTAATAACGTATAACGTTATGTACTATTACGTTATGACTTATAACGATATATACTATTACGAACTAACGTATAACGTTATATACTATTACGTTATGACTTATAACGTTATATATTATTACGTTATAACGTATAATGTTATATACTATTACGAACTAACGTATAACGCTATAAACTATTACGTACTAACGTACAGCGTTATATACTGTTGCGTACTGACGTATAACGTTATATACTGTTGCGTACTGACGTATAACGTTATATACTATTCCGTACTACCGTATAACGTTATGCACTATTTCGTATAAACGTATAACGTTATATACTATTACGTACTAACGTATAACGTTATATACTATTACGTACTAACGTATAACGTTATAAACTATTACGTACTAACGTATAACGTTATATACTATTACGAACTAACGTATAACGTTATAAACTATTACGTACTAACGTACAGCGTTATATACTGTTGCGTACTGACGTATAACGTTATATACTATTACGTTATAACGTATAACGTTATATACTATTACGTTATGACTTATAATGATATATACTATTACGTACTAACGTATGACGTTATATACTATTACGTACTAACGTATAACGTTATAAAATATTACGTACTAACGTATAACGTTATATACTGTTGCGTACTGACGTATAACGTTATATACTATTCCGTACTAACGTATAACGTTATACACTATTACGTATAAACGTATACCGTTATATACTATTACGTACTACCGTATAACGTTATAAACTATTACGTACTAACGTATAACGTTATATACTATTACGTACTAACGTATAACGTTATAAACTATTACGTACTAACGTATAACGTTATATACTGTTGCATACTGACGTATAACGTTATATACTATTACGTTATAACGTATAACGTTCTAAACTATTACGTACCTACGTATAACGTTATATACTATTACGTTATGACTTATAACGATATATACTATTACGTACTAACGTATAACGTTATATATTATTACGTTATAACGTATAACGTTATATACTATTACGTACTACCGTATAACGTTATAAACTATTACGTACTAACGTATAACGTTATATACTATTACGTACTAACGTATAACGTTATATACTATTACGAACTAACGTATATCGCTATAAACTATTACGTACTAACGTATAGCGTTATATACTGTTGCGTACTGACGTATAACGATATATACTATTACGTTATAACGTATAACGTTATATACTATTACGTACTAACGTATGACGTTATATACTATTACCTACTAACGTATAACGTTATATACTATTGCGTACTAACGTATAACGTTATATACTATTACGTTATAACGTATAACGTTATAAACTATTACGTACCTACGTATAACGTTATATACTATTACGTTATGACTTATAACGATATATACTATTACGTACTAACGTATAACGTTATAAACTATTACGTACTAACGTATAACGTTATATAGTATTACGAACTAACGTATAACGTTATATACTGTTGCGTACTGACGTATAACGTTATATACTATTACGTTATAACGTATGACGTTATATACTATTACGTTATGACTTATAACGATATATACTATTACGTACTAACGTATAACATTATATATTATTACGTTATAACGTATAACGTTATATACTATTACGTACTAACGTATAACGTTATATACTATTACGAACTAACGTATATCGCTATAAACTATTACGTACTAACGTATAGCGTTATATACTGTTGCGTACTGACGTATAACGATATATACTATTACGTTATAACGTATAACGTTATATACTATTACGTACTAACGTATGACGTTATATACTATTACGTACTAACGTATAACGTTATAAACTATTACGTACTAACGTATAACGTTATAAAATATTACGTACTAACGTATAACGTTATATACTGTTGCGTACTGACGTATAACGTTATATACTATTCCGTACTAACGTATAACATTATATATTATTACGTTATAACGTATAACGTTATATACTATTACGTACTACCGTATAACGTTATAAACTATTACGTATAAACGTATAACGTTATATACTATTACGTACTAACGTATAACGTTATAAACTATTACGTACTATCGTATAACGTTATATACTATTACGAACTAACGTATAACGTTATAAACTATTACGTACTAACGTATAACGTTATATACTATTACGAACTAACGTATAACGTTATAAACTATTACGTACTAACGTATAACGTTATAAACTATTACGTACTAACGTATAACGTTATATACAATTAGGTTATGACTTATAACGTTATATACTATTACGAACTAACGTATAACGTTATAAACTATTACGTACTAACGTATAACGTTATATACTATTACGTACTAACGTATAACGTTATAAACTATTACGTACTAACGTATAACGTTATATACTATTACGAACTAACGTATAACGTTATAAACTATTACGTACTAACGTATAGCGTTATATACTGTTGCGTACTGACGTATAACGTTATATACTATTACGTTATAACGTATAACGTTATATACTATTACGTTATGACTTATAACGTTGTATACTATTACGTACTAACGTATAACGTTATAAACTATTACGTAATAACGTATAACGCTATGTACTATTACGTTATAACGTATAACGTTATATACTATTACGTACTAACGTATAACGTTATAAACTATTACGTACTAACGTATAACGTTATATAGTATTACGAACTAACGTATAACGTTATAAAATATTACGTACTAACGTATAACGTTATATACTATTACGTACTTACGTATAACGTTATAAACTATTACGTACTAACGTATAACGTTATATACTATTACGAACTAACGTATAACGTTATAAACTATTACGTTCTAACTTATAGCGTTATATACTGTTGCGTACTGACGTATAACGTTATATACTATTACGTTATAACGTATAACGTTATATACTATTACGTTATGACTTATAACGATATATACTATTACGTACTAACGTATGACGTTATATACTATTACGTACTAACGTATAACGTTATAAACTATTACCTACTAACGTATAACGTTATAAAATATTACGTACTAACGTATGACGTTATATACTGTTGCGTACTGACGTATAACGTTATATACTATTCCGTACTAACGTATAACATTATATATTATTACGTTATAACGTATAACGTTATATACTATTACGTACTACCGTATAACGTTATAAACTATTACGTATAAACGTATAACGTTATACACTATTACGTACTAACGTATAACGTTATAAACTATTACGTACTATCGTATAACGTTATATACTATTACGAACTAACGTATATCGTTATAAACTATTACGTTCTAACGTATAGCGTTATATACTGTTGCGTGCTGACGTATAACGATATATACTGTTACGTTATAACGTATAACGTTCTATACTATTACGTACTAACGTATGACGTTATATACTATTACGTACTAACGTATAACGTTATAAACTATTACGTACTAACGTATAACGTTATATACTATTACGTACTAACGTATAACGTTATATACTATTACGTACTAACGTATAACGTTATATACTATTACGTACTAACGTATAACGTTATATATTATTACGTTATAACGTATACCGTTATATACTAGTACGTACTACCGTATAACGTTATAAACTATTACGTACTAACGTATAACGTTATATACTATTACGTACTAACGTATAAAGTTATAAACTATTACGTACTAACGTATAACGTTATATACTGTTGCATACTGACGTATAACGTTATATACTATTACGTTATAACGTATAACGTTCTAAACTATTACGTACCTACGTATAACGTTATATACTATTACGTTATGACTTATAACGATATATACTATTACGTAATAACGTATAACGTTATGTACTATTACGTTATAACGTATAACGTTATATACTATTACGTACTACCGTATAACGTTATAAACTATTACGTATAAACGTATAACGTTATACACTATTACGTACTAACGTATAACGTTATAAACTATTACGTACTATCGTATAACGTTATATACTATTACGAACTAACGTATATCGTTATAAACTATTACGTTCTAACGTATAGCGTTATATACTGTTGCGTGCTGACGTATAACGATATATACTGTTACGTTATAACGTATAACGTTCTATACTATTACGTACTAACGTATGACGTTATATACTATTACGTACTAACGTATAACGTTATAAACTATTACGTACTAACGTATAACGTTATATACTATTACGTACTAACGTATAACGTTATATACTATTACGTACTAACGTATAACGTTATATACTATTACCTACTAACGTATAACGTTATATATTATTACGTTATAACGTATACCGTTATATACTAGTACGTACTACCGTATAACGTTATAAACTATTACGTACTAACGTATAACGTTATATACTATTACGTACTAACGTATAAAGTTATAAACTATTACGTACTAACGTATAACGTTATATACTGTTGCATACTGACGTATAACGTTATATACTATTACGTTATAACGTATAACGTTCTAAACTATTACGTACCTACGTATAACGTTATATACTATTACGTTATGACTTATAACGATATATACTATTACGTAATAACGTATAACGTTATGTACTATTACGTTATAACGTATAACGTTATATACTATTACGTACTAACGTATAACGTTATAAACTATTACGTACTAACGTATAACGTTATATAGTATTACGAACTAACGTATAACGTCATAAACTATTACGTACTAACGTATAACGTTATATACTATTACGTACTAACGTATAACGTTATAAACTATTACGTACTAACGTATAACGTTATATACTATTACGAACTAACGTATAACGTTATAAACTATTACGTTCTAACGTATAGCGTTATATACTGTTGCGTACTGACGTATAACGTTATATACTATTACGTTATAACGTATAACGTTATATACTATTACGTTATGACTTATAACGATATATACTATTACGTACTAACGTATGACGTTATATACTATTACGTACTAACGTATAACGTTATAAACTATTACCTACTAACGTATAACGTTATAAAATATTACGTACTAACGTATGACGTTATATACTGTTGCGTACTGACGTATAACGTTATATACTATTCCGTACTAACGTATAACATTATATATTATTACGTTATAACGTATAACGTTATAAACTATTACGTAATAACGTATAACGCTATGTACTATTACGTTATAACGTATAACGTTATATACTATTACGTACTAACGTATAACGTTATAAACTATTACGTACTAACGTATAACGTTATATAGTATTACGAACTAACGTATAACGTTATAAAATATTACGTACTAACGTATAACGTTATATACTATTACGTACTAACGTATAACGTTATAAACTATTACGTATAAACGTATAACGTTATACACTATTACGTACTAACGTATAACGTTATAAACTATTACGTACTATCGTATAACGTTATATACTATTACGAACTAACGTATATCGTTATAAACTATTACGTTCTAACGTATAGCGTTATATACTGTTGCGTGCTGACGTATAACGATATATACTGTTACGTTATAACGTATAACGTTCTATACTATTACGTACTAACGTATGACGTTATATACTATTACGTACTAACGTATAACGTTATAAACTATTACGTACTAACGTATAACGTTATATACTATTACGTACTAACGTATAACGTTATATACTATTACGTACTAACGTATAACGTTATGTACTATTACGTACTAACGTATAACGTTATATATTATTACGTTATAACGTATACCGTTATATACTAGTACGTACTACCGTATAACGTTATAAACTATTACGTACTAACGTATAACGTTATATACTATTACGTACTAACGTATAAAGTTATAAACTATTACGTACTAACGTATAACGTTATATACTGTTGCATACTGACGTATAACGTTATATACTATTACGTTATAACGTATAACGTTCTAAACTATTACGTACCTACGTATATCGTTATATACTATTACGTTATGACTTATAACGATATATACTATTACGTAATAACGTATAACGTTATGTACTATTACGTTATAACGTATAACGTTATATACTATTACGTACTAACGTATAACGTTATAAACTATTACGTACTAACGTATAACGTTATATAGTATTACGAACTAACGTATAACGTCATAAACTATTACGTACTAACGTATAACGTTATATACTATTACGTACTAACGTATAACGTTATAAACTATTACGTACTAACGTATAACGTTATATACTATTACGAACTAACGTATAACGTTATAAACTATTACGTTCTAACGTATAGCGTTATATACTTTAGCGTACTGACGTATAACGTTATATACTATTACGTTATAACGTATAACGTTATATACTATTACGTTATGACTTATAACGATATATACTATTACGTACTAACGTATGACGTTATATACTATTACGTACTAACGTATAACGTTATAAACTATTACCTACTAACGTATAACGTTATAAAATATTACGTACTAACGTATGACGTTATATACTGTTGCGTACTGACGTATAACGTTATATACTATTCCGTACTAACGTATAACATTATATATTATTACGTTATAACGTATAACGTTATATACTATTACGTACTACCGTATAACGTTATAAACTATTACGTATAAACGTATAACGTTATACACTATTACGTACTAACGTATAACGTTATAAACTATTACGTACTATCGTATAACATTATATACTATTACGAACTAACGTATATCGTTATAAACTATTACGTTCTAACGTATAGCGTTATATACTGTTGCGTGCTGACGTATAACGATATATACTGTTACGTTATAACGTATAACGTTCTATACTATTACGTACTAACGTATGACGTTATATACTATTACGTACTAACGTATAACGTTATAAACTATTACGTACTAACGTATAACGTTATATACTATTACGTACTAACGTATAACGTTATATACTATTACGTACTAACGTATAACGTTATATACTATTACGTACTAACGTATAACGTTATATATTATTACGTTATAACGTATACCGTTATATACTAGTACGTACTACCGTATAACGTTATAAACTATTACGTACTAACGTATAACGTTATATACTATTACGTACTAACGTATAAAGTTATAAACTATTACGTACTAACGTATAACGTTATATACTGTTGCATACTGACGTATAACGTTATATACTATTACGTTATAACGTATAACGTTCTAAACTATTACGTACCTACGTATAACGTTATGTACTATTACGTTATGACTTATAACGATATATACTATTACGTACTAACGTATAACGTTATATATTATTACGTTATAACGTATAACGTTATATACTATTACGTACTACCGTATAACGTTATAAACTATTACGTACTAACGTATAACGTTATATACTATTACGTACTAACGTATAACGTTATATACTATTGCGTTATAACGTATAACGTTATATACTATTACGTTATGACTTATAACGATATATACTATTACGTACTAACGTATGACGTTATATACTATTACGTACTAACGTATGACGTTATATACTATTACGTACTATCGTATAACGTTATAAACTATTACGTACTATCGTATAACGTTATATACTATTACGAACTAACGTATATCGTTATAAACTATTACGTTCTAACGTATAGCGTTATATACTGTTGCGTACTGACGTATAACGATATATACTATTACGTTATAACGTATAACGTTATATACTATTACGTACTAACGTATAACGTTATATACTATTACGTACTAACGTATAACGTTATAAACTATTACGTACTATCGTATAACGTTATATACTATTACGAACTAACGTATATCGTTATAAACTATTACGTACTAACGTATAGCGTTATATACTGTTGCGTACTGACGTATAACGATATATACTATTACGTTATAACGTATAACGTAATATACTATTACGTACTAACGTATGACGTTATATACTATTACGTACTAACGTATAACGTTATAAACTATTACGTACTAACGTATAACGTTATATACTATTACGTACTAACGTATAACGTTATATACTATTACGTACTAACGTATAACGTTATATACTATTACGTACTAACGTATAACGTTATATATTATTACGTTATAACGTATACCGTTATATACTATTACGTACTACCGTATAACGTTATAAACTATTACGTACTAACGTATAACGCTATAAACTATTACGTACTAACGTATAACGTTATAAACTATTACGTACTAACGTAAAACGTTATAAAATATTACGTACTAACGTATAACGTTATATACTATTGCGTACTAACGTATAACGTTATATACTATTCCGTACTAACGTATAACGTTATATACTATTGCGTACTAACGTATAACGTTATATGCTATTACGTTATAACGTGTAACGTTATAAACTATTACGTACTAACGTATAACGTTATATACTAATACGTTATGACACATAACGTTATATACTATTACGTACTAACGTATAACGTTATGTACAATTACGTTATAACGTATAACGTTATATACTATTACGTACTAACGTATAACGCTATAAACTATTACGTACTAACGTATAACGTTATAAACTATTACGTACTAACGTAAAACGTTATAAAATATTACGTACTAACGTATAACGTTATATACTATTGCGTACTAACGTATAACGTTATAAACTATTACGTACTACCGTATAACGTTATAAAATATTACGTACTAACGTATAACGTTATATACTATTACGTACTAACGTATAACGTTATAAACTATTACGTTATGACTTATAACGTTATATACTATTACGAACTAACGTATAACGTTATATACTATTACGTTATGACTTATAACGTTATATATTATTACGTTATAACGTATAATGTTATATACTATTACGAACTAACGTATAACGTTATAAACTATTACGTACTAACGTACAGCGTTATATACTGTTGCGTACTGACGTATAACGTTATATACTGTTGCGTACTGACGTATAACGTTATATACTATTCCGTACTACCGTATAACGTTATACACTATTACGTATAAACGTATAACGTTATATACTATTACGTACTAACGTATAACGTTATATACTATTACGTACTAACGTATAACGTTATAAACTATTACGTACTAACGTATAACGTTATATACTATTACGAACTAACGTATAACGTTATAAACTATTACGTACTAACGTACAGCGTTATATACTGTTGCGTACTGACGTATAACGTTATATACTATTACGTTATAACGTATAACGTTATATACTATTACGTTATGACTTATAACGATATATACTATTACGTACTAACGTATCACGTTATATACTATTACGTACTAACGTATAACGTTATATACTATTACGTACTACCGTATAACGTTATAAACTATTACGTACTAACGTATAACGTTATATACTATTACGTACTAACGTATAACGTTATAAACTATTACGTACTAACGTATAACGTTATATACTATTGCGTACTAACGTATAACGTTATATGCTATTACGTTATAACGTGTAACGTTATAAACTATTACGTACTAACGTATAACGTTATATACTAATACGTTATAACACATAACGTTATATACTATTACGTACTAACGTATAACGTTATGTACAATTACGTTATAACGTATAACGTTATATACTATTACGTACTAACGTATAACGCTATAAACTATTACGTACTAACGTATAACGTTATAAACTATTACGTACTAACGTAAAACGTTATAAAATATTACGTACTAACGTATAACGTTATATACTATTGCTTACTAACGTATAACGTTATATACTATTCCGTACTATCGTATAACGTTATATACTATTGCGTACTAACGTATAACGTTATATGCTATTACGTTATAACGTGTAACGTTATAAACTATTACGTACTAACGTATAACGTTATATACTAATACGTTATGACACATAACGTTATATACTATTACGTACTAACGTATAACGTTGTGTACAATTACGTTATAACGTATAACGTTATATACTATTACGTACTAACGTATAACGCTATAAACTATTACGTACTAACGTATAACGTTATAAACTATTACGTACTAACATATAACGTTATAAAATATTACGTACTAACGTATAACGTTATAAAATATTACGTACTAACGTATAACGTTATATACTATTACGTACTAACGTATAACGTTATAAACTATTACGTTATGACTTATAACGTTATATACTATTACGAACTAACGTATAACGTTATATACTATTACGTTATGACTTATAACGTTATATATTATTACGTTATAACGTATAATGTTATATACTATTACGAACTAACGTATAACGTTATAAACTATTACGTACTAACGTACAGCGTTATATACTGTTGCGTACTGACGTATAACGTTATATACTGTTGCGTACTGACGTATAACGTTATATACTATTCCGTACTACCGTATAACGTTATACACTATTACGTATAAACGTATAACGTTATATACTATTACGTACTAACGTATAACGTTATATACTATTACGTACTAACGTATAACGTTATAAACTATTACGTACTAACGTATAACGTTATATACTATTACGAACTAACGTATAACGTTATAAACTATTACGTACTAACGTACAGCGTTATATACTGTTGCGTACTGACGTATAACGTTATATACTATTACGTTATAACGTATAACGTTATATACTATTACGTTATGACTTATAACGATATATACTATTACGTACTAACGTATCACGTTATATACTATTACGTACTAACGTATAACGTTATATACTATTACGTACTACCGTATAACGTTATAAACTATTACGTACTAACGTATAACGTTATATACTATTACGTACTAACGTATAACGTTATAAACTATTACGTACTAACGTATAACGTTATATACTATTGCGTACTAACGTATAACGTTATATGCTATTACGTTATAACGTGTAACGCTATAAACTATTACGTACTAACGTATAACGTTATATACTAATACGTTATAACACATAACGTTATATACTATTACGTACTAACGTATAACGTTATGTACAATTACGTTATAACGTATAACGTTATATACTATTACGTACTAACGTATAACGCTATAAACTATTACGTACTAACGTATAACGTTATAAACTATTACGTACTAACGTAAAACGTTATAAAATATTACGTACTAACGTATAACGTTATATACTATTGCTTACTAACGTATAACGTTATATACTATTCCGTACTATCGTATAACGTTATATACTATTGCGTACTAACGTATAACGTTATATGCTATTACGTTATAACGTGTAACGTTATAAACTATTACGTACAAACGTATAACGTTATATACTAATACGTTATGACACATAACGTTATATACTATTACGTACTAACGTATAACGTTGTGTACAATTACGTTATAACGTATAACGTTATATACTATTACGTACTAACGTATAACGCTATAAACTATTACGTACTAACGTATAACGTTATAAACTATTACGTACTAACATATAACGTTATAAAATATTACGTACTAACGTATAACGTTATATACTGTTGCGTACTGACGTATAACGTTATATACTATTACGTACTAAAGTATAACGTTATAAACTATTACGTACTAACGTATAACGTTATATACTATTACGTACTAACGTATAACGTTATAAACAATTACGTATAAACGTATAACGTTATATACTATTACGTAATAACGTATAACGTTATGTACTATTACGTTATGACTTATAACGATATATACTATTACGAACTAACGTATAACGTTATATACTATTACGTTATGACTTATAACGTTATATATTATTACGTTATAACGTATAATGTTATATACTATTACGAACTAACGTATAACGTTATAAACTATTACGTACTAACGTACAGCGTTATATACTGTTGCGTACTGACGCATAACGTTATATACTGTTGCGTACTGACGTATAACGTTATATACTATTCCGTACTACCGTATAACGTTATACACTATTACGTATAAACGTATAACGTTATATACTATTACGTACTAACGTATAACGTTATATACTATTACGAACTAACGTATAACGTTATAAACTATTACGTACTAACGTACAGCGTTATATACTGTTGCGTACTGACGTATAACGTTATATACTATTCCGTACTACCGTATAACGTTATACACTATTACGTATAAACGTATAACGTTATATACTATTACGTACTAACGTATAACGTTATATACTATTACGTACTAACGTATAACGTTATAAACTATTACGTACTAACGTATAACGTTATATACTATTACGAACTAACGTATAACGTTATAAACTATTACGTACTAACGTACAGCGTTATATACTGTTGCGTACTGACGTATAACGTTATATACTATTACGCTATAACGTATAACGTTATATACTATTACGTTATGACTTATAACGATATATACTATTACGTACTAACGTATCACGTTATATACTATTACGTACTAACGTATAACGTTATATACTATTACGTACTACCGTATAACGTTATAAACTATTACGTACTAACGTATAACGTTATATACTATTACGTACTAACGTATAACGTTATAAACTATTACGTACTAACGTATAACGTTATATACTATTGCGTACTAACGTATAACGTTATATGCTATTACGTTATAACGTGTAACGTTATAAACTATTACGTACTAACGTATAACGTTATATACTAATACGTTATAACACATAACGTTATATACTATTACGTACTAACGTATAACGTTATGTACAATTACGTTATAACGTATAACGTTATATACTATTACGTACTAACGTATAACGCTATAAACTATTACGTACTAACGTATAACGTTATAAACTATTACGTACTAACGTAAAACGTTATAAAATATTACGTACTAACGTATAACGTTATATACTATTGCTTACTAACGTATAACGTTATATACTATTCCGTACTATCGTATAACGTTATATACTATTGCGTACTAACGTATAACGTTATATGCTATTACGTTATAACGTGTAACGTTATAAACTATTACGTACTAACGTATAACGTTATATACTAATACGTTATGACACATAACGTTATATACTATTACGTACTAACGTATAACGTTGTGTACAATTACGTTATAACGTATAACGTTATATACTATTACGTACTAACGTATAACGCTATAAACTATTACGTACTAACGTATAACGTTATAAACTATTACGTACTAACATATAACGTTATAAAATATTACGTACTAACGTATAACGTTATATACTGTTGCGTACTGACGTATAACGTTATATACTATTACGTACTAAAGTATAACGTTATAAACTATTACGTACTAACGTATAACGTTATATACTATTACGTACTAACGTATAACGTTATAAACAATTACGTATAAACGTATAACGTTATATACTATTACGTAATAACGTATAACGTTATGTACTATTACGTTATGACTTATAACGATATATACTATTACGAACTAACGTATAACGTTATATACTATTACGTTATGACTTATAACGTTATATATTATTACGTTATAACGTATAATGTTATATACTATTACGAACTAACGTATAACGTTATAAACTATTACGTACTAACGTACAGCATTATATACTGTTGCGTACTGACGTATAACGTTATATACTGTTGCGTACTGACGTATAACGTTATATACTATTCCGTACTACCGTATAACGTTATACACTATTACGTATAAACGTATAACGTTATATACTATTACGTACTAACGTATAACGTTATATACTATTACGAACTAACGTATAACGTTATAAACTATTACGTACTAACGTACAGCGTTATATACTGTTGCGTACTGACGTATAACGTTATATACTATTACGTTATAACGTATAACGTTATATACTATTACGTTATGACTTATAACGATATATACTATTACGTACTAACGTATGACGTTATATACTATTACGTACTAACGTATAACGTTATATACTATTGCTTACTAACGTATAACGTTATATACTATTCCGTACTATCGTATAACGTTATATACTATTGCGTACTAACGTATACCGTTATATGCTATTACGTTATAACGTGTAACGTTATAAACTATTACGTACTAACGTATAACGTTATATACTAATACGTTATGACACATAACGTTATATACTATTACGTACTAACGTATAACGTTGTGTACAATTACGTTATAACGTATAACGTTATATACTATTACGTACTAACGTATAACGCTATAAACTATTACGTACTAACGTATAACGTTATAAACTATTACGTACTAACATATAACGTTATAAAATATTACGTACTAACGTATAACGTTATATACTGTTGCGTACTGACGTATAACGTTATATACTATTACGTACTAAAGTATAACGTTATAAACTATTACGTACTAACGTATAACGTTATATACTATTACGTACTAACGTATAACGTTATAAACAATTACGTATAAACGTATAACGTTATATACTATTACGTAATAACGTATAACGTTATGTACTATTACGTTATGACTTATAACGATATATACTATTACGAACTAACGTATAACGTTATATACTATTACGTTATGACTTATAACGTTATATATTATTACGTTATAACGTATAATGTTATATACTATTACGAACTAACGTATAACGTTATAAACTATTACGTACTAACGTACAGCGTTATATACTGTTGCGTACTGACGTATAACGTTATATACTGTTGCGTACTGACGTATAACGTTATATACTATTCCGTACTACCGTATAACGTTATACACTATTACGTATAAACGTATAACGTTATATACTATTACGTACTAACGTATAACGTTATAAACTATTACGTACTATCGTATAACGTTATATACTATTACGAACTAACGTATATCGTTATAAACTATTACGTACTAACGTATAGCGTTATATACTGTTGCGTACTGACGTATAACGATATATACTATTACGTTATAACGTATAACGTTATATACTATTACGTACTAACGTATGACGTTATATACTATTACGTACTAACGTATAACGTTATAAACTATTACGTACTAACGTATAACGTTATATACTATTACGTACTAACGTATAACGTTATATACTATTACGTACTAACGTATAACGTTATATACTATTACGTACTAACGTATAACGTTATATATTATTACGTTATAACGTATACCGTTATATACTATTACGTACTACCGTATAACGTTATAAACTATTACGTACTAACGTATAACGTTATATACTATTACGTACTAACGTATAACGTTATAAACTATTACGTACTAACGTATAACGTTATATACTGTTGCATACTGACTTATAACGTTATATACTATTACGTTATAACGTATAACGTTATAAACTATTACGTACCTACGTATAACGTTATATACTATTACGTTATGACTTATAACGATATATACTATTACGTACTAACGTATAACGTTATATATTATTACGTTATAACGTATAACGTTATATACTATTACGTACTACCGTATAACGTTATAAACTATTACGTACTAACGTATAACGTTATATACTATTACGTACTAACGTATAACGTTATAAACTATTACGTACTAACGTATAACGTTATATACTATTGCGTACTAACGTATAACGTTATATGCTATTACGTTATAACGTGTAACGTTATAAACTATTACGTACTAACGTATAACGTTATATACTAATACGTTATAACACATAACGTTATATACTATTACGTACTAACGTATAACGTTATGTACAATTACGTTATAACGTATAACGTTATATACTATTACGTACTAACGTATAACGCTATAAACTATTACGTACTAACGTATAACGTTATAAACTATTACGTACTAACGTATAACGTTATATACTATTGCGTACTAACGTATAACGTTATATGCTATTACGTTATAACGTGTAACGTTATAAACTATTACGTACTAACGTATAACGTTATATACTAATACGTTATGACACATAACGTTATATACTATTACGTACTAACGTATAACGTTGTGTACAATTACGTTATAACGTATAACGTTATATACTATTACGTACTACCGTATAACGTTATAAACTATTACGTACTAACGTATAACGTTATAAACTATTACGTACTAACGTAAAACGATATAAAATATTACGTACTAACGTATAACGTTATATACTATTGCTTACTAACGTATAACGTTATATACTATTCCGTACTATCGTATAACGTTATATACTATTGCGTACTAACGTATACCGTTATATGCTATTACGTTATAACGTGTAACGTTATAAACTATTACGTACTAACGTATAACGTTATATGCTAATACGTTATGACACATAACGTTATATACTATTACGTACTAACGTATAACGTTGTGTACAATTACGTTATAACGTATAACGTTATATACTATTACGTACTAACGTATAACGCTATAAACTATTACGTACTAACGTATAACGTTATAAACTATTACGTACTAACATATAACGTTATAAAATATTACGTACTAACGTATAACGTTATATACTGTTGCGTACTGACGTATAACGTTATATACTATTACGTACTAAAGTATAACGTTATAAACTATTACGTACTAACGTATAACGTTATATACTATTACGTACTAACGTATAACGTTATAAACAATTACGTATAAACGTATAACGTTATATACTATTACGTAATAACGTATAACGTTATGTACTATTACGTTATGACTTATAACGATATATACTATTACGAACTAACGTATAACGTTATATACTATTACGTTATGACTTATAACGTTATATATTATTACGTTATAACGTATAATGTTATATACTATTACGAACTAACGTATAACGTTATAAACTATTACGTACTAACGTACAGCGTTATATACTGTTGCGTACTGACGTATAACGTTATATACTGTTGCGTACTGACGTATAACGTTATATACTATTCCGTACTACCGTATAACGTTATACACTATTACGTATAAACGTATAACGTTATATACTATTACGTACTAACGTATAACGTTATAAACTATTACGTACTATCGTATAACGTTATATACTATTACGAACTAACGTATATCGTTATAAACTATTACGTACTAACGTATAGCGTTATATACTGTTGCGTACTGACGTATAACGATATATACTATTACGTTATAACGTATAACGTTATATACTATTACGTACTAACGTATGACGTTATATACTATTACGTACTAACGTATAACGTTATAAACTATTACGTACTAACGTATAACGTTATATACTATTACGTACTAACGTATAACGTTATATACTATTACGTACTAACGTATAACGTTATATACTATTACGTACTAACGTATAACGTTATATATTATTACGTTATAACGTATACCGTTATATACTATTACGTACTACCGTATAACGTTATAAACTATTACGTACTAACGTATAACGTTATATACTATTACGTACTAACGTATAACGTTATAAACTATTACGTACTAACGTATAACGTTATATACTGTTGCATACTGACTTATAACGTTATATACTATTACGTTATAACGTATAACGTTATAAACTATTACGTACCTACGTATAACGTTATATACTATTACGTTATGACTTATAACGATATATACTATTACGTACTAACGTATAACGTTATATATTATTACGTTATAACGTATAACGTTATATACTATTACGTACTACCGTATAACGTTATAAACTATTACGTACTAACGTATAACGTTATATACTATTACGTACTAACGTATAACGTTATAAACTATTACGTACTAACGTATAACGTTATATACTATTGCGTACTAACGTATAACGTTATATGCTATTACGTTATAACGTGTAACGTTATAAACTATTACGTACTAACGTATAACGTTATATACTAATACGTTATAACACATAACGTTATATACTATTACGTACTAACGTATAACGTTATGTACAATTACGTTATAACGTATAACGTTATATACTATTACGTACTAACGTATAACGCTATAAACTATTACGTACTAACGTATAACGTTATAAACTATTACGTACTAACGTAAAACGTTATAAAATATTACGTACTAACGTATAACGTTATATACTATTGCGTACTAACGTATAACGTTATATACTATTCCGTACTATCGTATAACGTTATATACTATTGCGTACTAACGTATAACGTTATATGCTATTACGTTATAACGTGTAACGTTATAAACTATTACGTACTAACGTATAACGTTATATACTATTACGTACTAACGTATAACGTTATAAACAATTACGTATAAACGTATAACGTTATATACTATTACGTAATAACGTATAACGTTATGTACTATTACGTTATGACTTATAACGATATATACTATTACGAACTAACGTATAACGTTATATACTATTACGTTATGACTTATAACGTTATATATTATTACGTTATAACGTATAATGTTATATACTATTACGAACAAACGTATAACGTTATAAACTATTACGTACTAACGTACAGCGTTATATACTGTTGCGTACTGACGTATAACGTTATATACTGTTGCGTACTGACGTATAACGTTATATACTATTCCGTACTACCGTATAACGTTATACACTATTACGTATAAATGTATAACGTTATATACTATTACGTACTAACGTATAACGTTATAAACTATTACGTACTATCGTATAACGTTATATACTATTACGAACTAACGTATATCGTTATAAACTATTACGTACTAACGTATAGCGTTATATACTGTTGCGTACTGACGTATAACGATATATACTATTACGTTATAACGTATAACGTTATATACTATTACGTACTAACGTATGACGTTATATACTATTACGTACTAACGTATAACGTTATAAACTATTACGTACTAACGTATAACGTTATATACTATTACGTACTAACGTATAACGTTATATACTATTACGTACTAACGTATAACGTTATATACTATTACGTACTAACGTATAACGTTATATATTATTACGTTATAACGTATACCGTTATATACTATTACGTACTACCGTATAACGTTATAAACTATTACGTACTAACGTATAACGTTATATACTATTACGTACTAACGTATAACGTTATAAACTATTACGTACTAACGTATAACGTTATATACTGTTGCATACTGACTTATAACGTTATATACTATTACGTTATAACGTATAACGTTATAAACTATTACGTACCTACGTATAACGTTATATACTATTACGTTATGACTTATAACGATATATACTATTACGTACTAACGTATAACGTTATATATTATTACGTTATAACGTATAACGTTATATACTATTACGTACTACCGTATAACGTTATAAACTATTACGTACTAACGTATAACGTTATATACTATTACGTACTAACGTATAACGTTATAAACTATTACGTACTAACGTATAACGTTATATACTATTGCGTACTAACGTATAACGTTATATGCTATTACGTTATAACGTGTAACGTTATAAACTATTACGTACTAACGTATAACGTTATATACTAATACGTTATAACACATAACAATATATACTATTACGTACTAACGTATAACGTTATGTACAATTACGTTATAACGTATAACGTTATATACTATTACGTACTAACGTATAACGCTATAAACTATTACGTACTAACGTATAACGTTATAAACTATTACGTACTAACGTAAAACGTTATAAAATATTACGTACTAACGTATAACGTTATATACTATTGCGTACTAACGTATAACGTTATATACTATTCCGTACTATCGTATAACGTTATATACTATTGCGTACTAACGTATAACGTTATATGCTATTACGTTATAACGTGTAACGTTATAAACTATTACGTACTAACGTATAACGTTATATACTAATACGTTATGACACATAACGTTATATACTATTACGTACTAACGTATAACGTTGTGTACAATTACGTTATAACGTATAACGTTATATACTATTACGTACTACCGTATAACGTTATAAACTATTACGTACTAACGTATAACGTTATAAACTATTACGTACTAACGTAAAACGTTATAAAATATTACGTACTAACGTATAACGTTATATACTATTGCTTACTAACGTATAACGTTATATACTATTCCGTACTATCGTATAACGTTATATACTATTGCGTACTAACGTATACCGTTATATGCTATTACGTTATAACGTGTAACGTTATAAACTATTACGTACTAACGTATAACGTTATATACTAATACGTTATGACACATAACGTTATATACTATTACGTACTAACGTATAACGTTGTGTACAATTACGTTATAACGTATAACGTTATATACTATTACGTACTAACGTATAACGCTATAAACTATTACGTACTAACGTATAACGTTATAAACTATTACGTACTAACATATAACGTTATAAAATATTACGTACTAACGTATAACGTTATATACTGTTGCGTACTGACGTATAACGTTATATACTATTACGTACTAAAGTATAACGTTATAAACTATTACGTACTAACGTATAACGTTATATACTATTACGTACTAACGTATAACGTTATAAACAATTACGTATAAACGTATAACGTTATATACTATTACGTAATAACGTATAACGTTATGTACTATTACGTTATGACTTATAACGATATATACTATTACGAACTAACGTATAACGTTATATACTATTACGTTATGACTTATAACGTTATATATTATTACGTTATAACGTATAATGTTATATACTATTACGAACTAACGTATAACGTTATAAACTATTACGTACTAACGTACAGCGTTATATACTGTTGCGTACTGACGTATAACGTTATATACTGTTGCGTACTGACGTATAACGTTATATACTATTCCGTACTACCTTATAACGTTATACACTATTACGTATAAACGTATAACGTTATATACTATTACGTACTAACGTATAACGTTATAAACTATTACGTACTATCGTATAACGTTATATACTATTACGAACTAACGTATATCGTTATAAACTATTACGTACTAACGTATAGCGTTATATACTGTTGCGTACTGACGTATAACGATATATACTATTACGTTATAACGTATAACGTTATATACTATTACGTACTAACGTATGACGTTATATACTATTACGTACTAACGTATAACGTTATAAACTATTACGTACTAACGTATAACGTTATATACTATTACGTACTAACGTATAACGTTATATACTATTACGTACTAACGTATAACGTTATATACTATTACGTACTAACGTATAACGTTATATATTATTACGTTATAACGTATACCGTTATATACTATTACGTACTACCGTATAACGTTATAAACTATTACGTACTAACGTATAACGTTATATACTATTACGTACTAACGTATAACGTTATAAACTATTACGTACTAACGTATAACGTTATATACTGTTGCATACTGACTTATAACGTTATATACTATTACGTTATAACGTATAACGTTATAAACTATTACGTACCTACGTATAACGTTATATACTATTACGTTATGACTTATAACGATATATACTATTACGTACTAACGTATAACGTTATATATTATTACGTTATAACGTATAACGTTATATACTATTACGTACTACCGTATAACGTTATAAACTATTACGTACTAACGTATAACGTTATATACTATTACGTACTAACGTATAACGTTATAAACTATTACGTACTAACGTATAACGTTATATACTATTGCGTACTAACGTATAACGTTATATGCTATTACGTTATAACGTGTAACGTTATAAACTATTACGTACTAACGTATAACGTTATATACTAATACGTTATAACACATAACGTTATATACTATTACGTACTAACGTATAACGTTATGTACAATTACGTTATAACGTATAACGTTATATACTATTACGTACTAACGTATAACGCTATAAACTATTACGTACTAACGTATAACGTTATAAACTATTACGTACTAACGTAAAACGTTATAAAATATTACGTACTAACGTATAACGTTATATACTATTGCGTACTAACGTATAACGTTATATACTATTCCGTACTACCGTATAACGTTATATACTATTGCGTACTAACGTATAACGTTATATGCTATTACGTTATAACGTGTAACGTTATAAACTATTACGTACTAACGTATAACGTTATATACTAATACGTTATAACGTATAACGTTATATACTATTACGTACTAACGTATAACGCTATAAACTATTACGTACTAACGTATAACGCTATAAACTATTACGTACTAACGTATAACGTTATAAACTATTACGTACTAACATATAACGTTATAAAATATTACGTACTAACGTATAACGTTATATACTGTTGCGTACTGACGTATAACGTTATATACTATTACGTACTAACGTATAACGTTATAAACTATTACGTACTAACGTATAACGTTATATACTATTACGTACTAACGTATAACGTTATAAACAATTACGTATAAACGTATAACGTTATATACTATTACGTAATAACGTATAACGTTATGTACTATTACGTTATGACTTATAACGATATATACTATTACGAACTAACGTATAACGTTATATACTATTACGTTATGACTTATAACGTTATATATTATTACGTTATAACGTATAATGTTATATACTATTACGAACTAACGTATAACGTTATAAACTATTACGTACTAACGTACAGCGTTATATACTGTTGCGTACTGACGTATAACGTTATATACTATTCCGTACTACCGTATAACGTTATACACTATTACGTATAAACGTATAACGTTATATACTATTACGTACTAACGTATAACGTTATATACTATTACGTACTAACGTATAACGTTATAAACTATTACGTACTAACGTATAACGTTATATACTATTACGAACTAACGTATAACGTTATAAACTATTACGTACTAACGTACAGCGTTATATACTGTTGCGTACTGACGTATAACGTTATATACTATTACGTTATAACGTATAACGTTATATACTATTACGTTATAACGTATAACGTTATATACTATTACGTTATGACTTATAATGATATATACTATTACGTACTAACGTATGACGTTATATACTATTACGTACTAACGCATAACGTTATAAAATATTACGTACTAACGTATAACGTTATATACTGTTGCGTACTGACGTATAACGTTATATACTATTCCGTACTAACGTATAACGTTATACACTATTACGTATAAACGTATACCGTTATATACTATTACGTACTACCGTATAACGTTATAAACTATTACGTACTAACGTATAACGTTATATACTATTACGTACTAACGTATAACGTTATAAACTATTACGTACTAACGTATAACGTTATATACTGTTGCATACTGACGTATAACGTTATATACTATTACGTTATAACGTATAACGTCCTAAACTATTACGTACCTACGTATAACGTTATATACTATTACGTTATGACTTATAACGATATATACTATTACGTACTAACGTATAACGTTATATATTATTACGTTATAACGTATAACGTTATATACTATTACGTACTACCGTATAACGTTATAAACTATTACGTACTAACGTATAACGTTATATACTATTACGTACTAACGTATAACGTTATATACTATTACGAACTAACGTATATCGTTATAAACTATTACGTACTAACGTATAGCGTTATATACTGTTGCGTACTGACGTATAACGATATATACTATTACGTTATAACGTATAACGTTATATACTATTACGTACTAACGTATGACGTTATATACTATTACCTACTAACGTATAACGTTATATACTATTGCGTACTAACGTATAACGTTATATACTATTACGTTATAACGTATAACGTTATAAACTATTACGTACCTACGCATAACGTTATATACTATTACGTTATGACTTATAACGATATATAATACTACGTACTAACGTATAACGTTATAAACTATTACGTACTAGCGTATAACGTTATATAGTATTACGAACTAACGTATAACGTTATATACTGTTGCGTACTGACGTATAACGTTATATACTATTACGTTATAACGTATAACGTTATATACTATTACGTTATGACTTATAACGATATATACTATTACGTACTAACGTATGACGTTATATACTATTACGTACTAACGTACGAGGGTGACTCAAATCTAAACGAGACTTTTGTTTCTGAGCGCGTAAATTTAAAGGGAGCGAGCGGCCGCTTCTAGTGTGCATTGGTTGGGATGTCAGGAGTGGGGAGAGCAGGCCGTTGTCCAGTTCAGACACGTTTGGCGGTAGTATTCAAGATGTCAGAGCAACAAGTACACCTCTCAGTTGCGCAACGCATTATTATTAAATTTCTCACACATGAAGGCGTCAAACCAATAGAAATTCTGCAAAGATTGACTGCACAGTTCGGGGATCAGACACTGTCAAGGGCTCGCGTGTTTGCCTGGCATAAGAAGTTCAAGGAAGGACGTGAACTGGTTGAAAATGTGGAACATGATCGTCGTCCTCGAACCAGCATTACGGAGGAGAACATTCGCACGTTTTTTTCGACCGGCGTGGCGTTTTGCACATTGATTTTTTGCATGAGCGTCGCACAATAAATGCTGCTTATTACTGTGAGCTTTTGAGGGAGGCAAAGGTTGCCTATCGTTCGAAAAGGCGTAACCAACCGATTCGAGACGTCAGCAGCTCTAACCTGCACAACATTAGAGGAAATAAGGTGGACTCCACTTGATCATCCTCCCTACAGTCCTGACCTATCGCCCTGCGATTTCCATCTCTTCGGACCGCTTAAAGAAGCACTAGGAGGACAACGATTCCAAGACGACGCGGCGGTGGAGGCCTTTGTGCGCAATTGGCTTCTGACACAGCACTCTTCTTTTTACGATGCTGGGATCAAAAATCTCCCAATCCGCTGGGAAAAATGCATTTCCAAAGCAGGAGACTATGTTGAAAAATAATATGTGCTTGGCTATGTTATTTCACTGAATAAAATTATTTTAAAAATAAAGTCTCGTTTATATTTGAGTCACCCTCGTATAACGTTATAAACTATTACGTACTAACGTATAACGTTATAAAATATTACGTACTAACGTATAACGTTATATACTGTTGCGTACTGACGTATAGCGTTATATACTATTCCGTACTAACGTATAACATTATATATTATTACGTTATAACGTATAACGTTATATACTATTACGTACTACCGTATAACGTTATAAACTATTACGTATAAACGTATAACGTTATATACTATTACGTACTAACGTATTACGTTATAAACTATTACGTACTATCGTATAACGTTATATACTATTACGAACTAACGTATAACGTTATAAACTATTACGTACTAACGTATAACGTTATATACTATTACGAACTAACGTATAACGTTATAAACTATTACGTACTAACGTATAACGTTATAAACTATTACGTACTAACGTATAACGTTATATACAATTAGGTTATGACTTATAACGTTATATACTATTACGAACTAACGTATAACGTTATAAGCTATTACGTACTAACGTATAACGTTATATACTATTACGTACTAACGTATAACGTTATAAACTATTACGTACTAACG
The DNA here is from genome assembly GCA_963971185.1 of Bombus muscorum. Taxonomy (NCBI): domain Eukaryota; kingdom Metazoa; phylum Arthropoda; class Insecta; order Hymenoptera; family Apidae; genus Bombus; species Bombus muscorum. The sequence goes on from CAXAQV010000018.1 coordinate 120,895, forward strand.
TATAACGTTATATACTATTACGAACTAACGTATAACGTTATAAACTATTACGTACTAACGTATAGCGTTATATACTGTTGCGTACTGACGTATAACGTTATATACTATTACGTTATAACGTATAACGTTATATACTATTACGTTATGACTTATAACGTTATATACTATTACGTACTAACGTATAACGTTATAAACTATTACGTAATAACGTATAACGTTATGTACTATTACGTTATAACGTATAACGTTATATACTATTACGTACTAACGTATAACGTTATAAACTATTACGTACTAACGTATAACGTTATATAGTATTACGAACTAACGTATAACGTTATAAACTATTACGTACTAACGTATAACGTTATATACTATTACGTACTAACGTATAATGTTATAAACTATTACGTACTAACGTATAACGTTATATACTATTACGAACTAACGTATAACGTTATAAACTATTATGTTCTAACGTATAGCGTTATATACTGTTGCGTACTGACGTATAACGTTATATACTATTACGTTATAACGTATAACGTTATACACTATTACGTACTAACGTATAACGTTATATACTATTACGTACTAACGTATAACGTTATATATTATTACGTTATAACGTATACCGTTATATACTAGTACGTACTACCGTATAACGTTATAAACTATTACGTACTAACGTATAACGTTATATACTATTACGAACTAACGTATAACGTTATAAACTATTACGTACTAACGTACAGCGTTATATACTGTTGCGTACTAACGTATAACGTTATATACTATTACGAACTAACGTATAACGTTATAAACTATTACGTTCTAACGTATAGCGTTATATACTGTTGCGTACTGACGTATAACGTTATATACTATTACGTTATAACGTATAACGTTATATACTATTACGTTATGACTTATAACGATATATACTATTACGTACTAACGTATGACGTTATATACTATTACGTACTAACGTATAACGTTATAAACTATTACCTACTAACGTATAACGTTATAAAATATTACGTACTAACGTATGACGTTATATACTGTAGCGTACTGACGTATAACGTTATATACTATTCCGTACTAACGTATAACATTATATATTATTACGTTATAACGTATAACGTTATATACTATTACGTACTACCGTATAACGTTATAAACTATTACGTATAAACGTATAACGTTATACACTATTACGTACTAACGTATAACGTTATAAACTATTACGTACTATCGTATAACGTTATATACTATTACGAACTAACGTATATCGTTATAAACTATTACGTTCTAACGTATAGCGTTATATACTGTTGCGTGCTGACGTATAACGTTATATACTATTACGTACTAACGTATAACGTTATAAACTATTACGTACTAACGTATAACGTTATATACTATTACGTACTAACGTATAACGTTATAAACTATTACGTACTAACGTATAACGTTATATACTATTGCGTACTAACGTATAACGTTATATGCTATTACGTTATAACGTGTAACGTTATAAACTATTACGTACTAACGTATAACGTTATATACTAATACGTTATAACACATAACGTTATATACTATTACGTACTAACGTATAACGTTATGTACAATTACGTTATAACGTATAACGTTATATACTATTACGTACTAACGTATAACGCTATAAACTATTACGTACTAACGTATAACGTTATAAACTATTACGTACTAACGTAAAACGTTATAAAATATTACGTACTAACGTATAACGTTATATACTATTGCGTACTAACGTATAACGTTATATACTATTCCGTACTATCGTATAACGTTATATACTATTGCGTACTAACGTATAGCGTTATATGCTATTACGTTATAACGTGTAACGTTATAAACTATTACGTACTAACGTATAACGTTATATACTAATACGTTATGACACATAACGTTATATACTATTACGTACTAACGTATAACGTTGTGTACAATTACGTTATAACGTATAACGTTATATACTATTACGTACTAACGTATAACGCTATAAACTATTACGTACTAACGTATAACGTTATAAACTATTACGTACTAACATATAACGTTATAAAATATTACGTACTAACGTATAACGTTATATACTGTTGCGTACTGACGTATAACGTTATATACTATTACGTTCTAACGTATAGCGTTATATACTGTTGCGTACTGACGTATAACGTTATATACTATTACGTTATAACGTATAACGTTATACACTATTACGTACTAACGTATAACGTTATATACTATTACGTACTAACGTATAACGTTATATATTATTACGTTATAACGTATACCGTTATATACTAGTACGTACTACCGTATAACGTTATAAACTATTACGTACTAACGTATAACGTTATATACTATTACGAACTAACGTATAACGTTATAAACTATTACGTACTAACGTACAGCGTTATATACTGTTGCGTACTAACGTATAACGTTATATACTATTACGAACTAACGTATAACGTTATAAACTATTACGTTCTAACGTATAGCGTTATATACTGTTGCGTACTGACGTATAACGTTATATACTATTACGTTATAACGTATAACGTTATATACTATTACGTTATGACTTATAACGATATATACTATTACGTACTAACGTATGACGTTATATACTATTACGTACTAACGTATAACGTTATAAACTATTACCTACTAACGTATAACGTTATAAAATATTACGTACTAACGTATGACGTTATATACTGTAGCGTACTGACGTATAACGTTATATACTATTCCGTACTAACGTATAACATTATATATTATTACGTTATAACGTATAACGTTATATACTATTACGTACTACCGTATAACGTTATAAACTATTACGTATAAACGTATAACGTTATACACTATTACGTACTAACGTATAACGTTATAAACTATTACGTACTATCGTATAACGTTATATACTATTACGAACTAACGTATATCGTTATAAACTATTACGTTCTAACGTATAGCGTTATATACTGTTGCGTGCTGACGTATAACGTTATATACTATTACGTACTAACGTATAACGTTATAAACTATTACGTACTAACGTATAACGTTATATACTATTACGTACTAACGTATAACGTTATAAACTATTACGTACTAACGTATAACGTTATATACTATTGCGTACTAACGTATAACGTTATATGCTATTTCGTTATAACGTGTAACGTTATAAACTATTACGTACTAACGTATAACGTTATATACTAATACGTTATAACACATAACGTTATATACTATTACGTACTAACGTATAACGTTATGTACAATTACGTTATAACGTATAACGTTATATACTATTACGTACTAACGTATAACGCTATAAACTATTACGTACTAACGTATAACGTTATAAACTATTACGTACTAACGTAAAACGTTATAAAATATTACGTACTAACGTATAACGTTATATACTATTGCGTACTAACGTATAACGTTATATACTATTCCGTACTATCGTATAACGTTATATACTATTGCGTACTAACGTATAGCGTTATATGCTATTACGTTATAACGTGTAACGTTATAAACTATTACGTACTAACGTATAACGTTATATACTAATACGTTATGACACATAACGTTATATACTATTACGTACTAACGTATAACGTTGTGTACAATTACGTTATAACGTATAACGTTATATACTATTACGTACTAACGTATAACGCTATAAACTATTACGTACTAACGTATAACGTTATAAACTATTACGTACTAACATATAACGTTATAAAATATTACGTACTAACGTATAGCGTTATATACTGTTGCGTACTGACGTATAACGTTATATACTATTACGTACTAACGTATAACGTTATAAACTATTACGTACTAACGTATAACGTTATATACTATTACGTACTAACGTATAACGTTATAAACAATTACGTATAAACGTATAACGTTATATACTATTACGTAATAACGTATAACGTTATAAACTATTACGTACTAACGTACAGCGTTATATACTGTTGCGTACTGACGTATAACGTTATATACTATTACGTTATAACGTATAACGTTATATACTATTACGTTATGACTTATAATGATATATACTATTACGTACTAACGTATGACGTTATATACTATTACGTACTAACGTATAACGTTATAAAATATTACGTACTAACGTATAACGTTATATACTGTTGCGTACTGACGTATAACGTTATATACTATTCCGTACTAACGTATAACGTTATACACTATTACGTATAAACGTATACCGTTATATACTATTACGTACTACCGTATAACGTTATAAACTATTACGTACTAACGTATAACGGTATATACTATTACGTACTAACGTATAACGTTATAAACTATTACGTACTAACGTATAACGTTATATACTGTTGCATACTGACGTATAACGTTATATACTATTACGTTATAACGTATAACGTCCTAAACTATTACGTACCTACGTATAACGTTATATACTATTACGTTATGACTTATAACGATATATACTATTACGTACTAACGTATAACGTTATATATTATTACGTTATAACGTATAACGTTATATACTATTACGTACTACCGTATAACGTTATAAACTATTACGTACTAACGTATAACGTTATATACTATTACGTACTAACGTATAACGTTATATACTATTACGAACTAACGTATATCGTTATAAACTATTACGTACTAACGTATAGCGTTATATACTGTTGCGTACTGACGTATAACGATATATACTATTACGTTATAACGTATAACGTTATATACTATTACGTACTAACGTATGACGTTATATACTATTACCTACTACCGTATAACGTTATAAACTATTACGTATAAACGTATAACGTTATATACTATTACGTACTAACGTATAACGTTATAAACTATTACGTACTATCGTATAACGTTATATACTATTACGAACTAACGTATAACGTTATAAACTATTACGTACTAACGTATAACGTTATATACTATTACGAACTAACGTATAACGTTATAAACTATTACGTACTAACGTATAACGTTATAAACTATTACGTACTAACGTATAACGTTATATACAATTAGGTTATGACTTATAACGTTATATACTATTACGAACTAACGTATAACGTTATAAACTATTACGTACTAACGTATAACGTTATATACTATTACGTACTAACGTATAACGTTATAAACTATTACGTACTAACGTATAACGTTATATACTATTACGAACTAACGTATAACGTTATAAACTATTACGTACTAACGTATAGCGTTATATACTGTTGCGTACTGACGTATAACGTTATATACTATTACGTTATAACGTATAACGTTATATACTATTACGTTATGACTTATAACGTTATATACTATTACGTACTAACGTATAACGTTATAAACTATTACGTAATAACGTATAACGTTATGTACTATTACGTTATAACGTATAACGTTATATACTATTACGTACTAACGTATAACGTTATAAACTATTACGTACTAACGTATAACGTTATATAGTATTACGAACTAACGTATAACGTTATAAACTATTACGTACTAACGTATAACGTTATATACTATTACGTACTAACGTATAACGTTATAAACTATTACGTACTAACGTATAACGTTATATACTATTACGAACTAACGTATAACGTTATAAACTATTACGTTCTAACGTATAGCGTTATATACTGTTGCGTACTGACGTATAACGTTATATACTATTACGTTATAACGTATAACGTTATACACTATTACGTACTAACGTATAACGTTATATACTATTACGTACTAACGCATAACGTTATATATTATTACGTTATAACGTATACCGTTATATACTAGTACGTACTACCGTATAACGTTATAAACTATTACGTACTAACGTATAACGTTATATACTATTACGAACTAACGTATAACGTTATAAACTATTACGTACTAACGTACAGCGTTATATACTGTTGCGTACTAACGTATAACGTTATATACTATTACGAACTAACGTATAACGTTATAAACTATTACGTTCTAACGTATAGCGTTATATACTGTTGCGTACTGACGTATAACGTTATATACTATTACGTTATAACGTATAACGTTATATACTATTACGTTATGACTTATAACGATATATACTATTACGTACTAACGTATGACGTTATATACTATTACGTACTAACGTATAACGTTATAAACTATTACCTACTAACGTATAACGTTATAAAATATTACGTACTAACGTATGACGTTATATACTGTAGCGTACTGACGTATAACGTTATATACTATTCCGTACTAACGTATAACATTATATATTATTACGTTATAACGTATAACGTTATATACTATTACGTACTACCGTATAACGTTATAAACTATTACGTATAAACGTATAACGTCATACACTATTACGTACTAACGTATAACGTTATAAACTATTACGTACTATCGTATAACGTTATATACTATTACGAACTAACGTATATCGTTATAAACTATTACGTTCTAACGTATAGCGTTATATACTGTTGCGTGCTGACGTATAACGATATATACTGTTACGTTATAACGTATAACGTTCTATACTATTACGTACTAACGTATGACGTTATATACTATTACGTACTAACGTATAACGTTATAAACTATTACGTACTAACGTATAACGTTATATACTATTACGTACTAACGTATAACGTTATATACTATTACGTACTAACGTATAACGTTATATACTATTACGTACTAACGGATAACGTTATATATTATTACGTTATAACGTATACCGTTATATACTAGTACGTACTACCGTATAACGTTATAAACTATTACGTACTAACGTATAACGTTATATACTATTACGTACTAACGTATAAAGTTATAAACTATTACGTACTAACGTATAACGTTATATACTGTTGCATACTGACGTATAACGTTATATACTATTACGTTATAACGTATAACGTTCTAAACTATTACGTACCTACGTATAACGTTATATACTATTACGTTATGACTTATAACGATATATACTATTACGTACTAACGTATAACGTTATATATTATTACGTTATAACGTATAACGTTATATACTATTACGTACTACCGTATAACGTTATAAACTATTACGTACTAACGTATAACGTTATATACTATTACGTACTAACGTATAACGTTATATACTATTACGAACTAACGTATATCGTTATAAACTATTACGTACTAACGTATAGCGTTATATACTGTTGCGTACTGACGTATAACGATATATACTATTACGTTATAACGTATAACGTTATGTACTATTACGTACTAACGTATGACGTTATGTACTATTACGTACTAACGTATAACGTTATATACTATTGCGTACTAACGTATAACGTTATATACTATTACGTTATAACGTATAACGTTATAAACTATTACGTACCTACGTATAACGTTATATACTATTACGTACTAACGTATAACGTTATAAACTATTACGTACTAACGTATAACGTTATAAAATATTACGTACTAACGTATAACGTTATATACTGTTGCGTACTGACGTATAACGTTATATACTATTCCGTACTAACGTATAACATTATATATTATTACGTTATAACGTATAACGTTATATACTATTACGTACTACCGTATAACGTTATAAACTATTACGTATAAACGTATAACGTTATATACTATTACGTACTAACGTATAACGTTATAAACTATTACGTACTAACGTATAACGTTATATACTATTGCGTACTAACGTATAACGTTATATGCTATTACGTTATAACGTATAGCGTTATATACTGTTGCGTACGGACGTATAACGATATATACTATTACGTTATAACGTATAACGTTATATACTATTACGTACTAACGTATGACGTTATATACTATTACGTACTATCGTATAACGTTATATACTATTACGAACTAACGTATATCGTTATAAACTATTACGTACTAACGTATAGCGTTATATACTGTTGCGTACTGACGTATAACGATATATACTATTACGTTATAACGTATAACGTTATATACTATTACGAACTAACGTATATCGTTATAAACTATTACGTACTAACGTATAGCGTTATATACTGTTGCGTACTGACGTATAACGTTATATACTATTACGTACTAATGTATAACGTTATATATTATTACGTTATAACGTATACCGTTATATACTATTACGTACTACCGTATAACGTTATAAACTATTACGTACTAACGTATAACGTTATATACTATTACGTACTAACGTATAACGTTATAAACTATTACGTACTAACGTATAACGTTATATACTGTTGCATACTGACTTATAACGTTATATACTATTACGTTATAACGTATAACGTTATAAACTATTACGTACCTACGTATAACGTTATATACTATTACGTACTAACGTATAACGTTATAAACTATTACGTACTAACGTATAACGTTATATACTATTGCGTACTAACGTATAACGTTATATGCTATTACGTTATAACGTGTAACGTTATAAACTATTACGTACTAACGTATAACGTTATATACTAATACGTTATGACACATAACGTTATATACTATTACGTACTAACGTATAACGTTATGTACAATTACGTTATAACGTATAACGTTATATACTATTACGTACTAACGTATAACGCTATAAACTATTACGTACTAACGTATAACGTTATAAACTATTACGTACTAACGTAAAACGTTATAAAATATTACGTACTAACGTATAACGTTATATACTATTGCGTACTAACGTATAACGTTATATACTATTCCGTACTAACGTATAACGTTATATACTATTGCGTACTAACGTATAACGTTATATGCTATTACGTTATAACGTGTAACGTTATATACTAGTACGTACTACCGTATAACGTTATAAACTATTACGTACTAACGTATAACGTTATATACTATTACGTACTAACGTATAAAGTTATAAACTATTACGTACTAACGTATAACGTTATATACTGTTGCATACTGACGTATAACGTTATATACTATTACGTTATAACGTATAACGTTCTAAACTATTACGTACCTACGTATAACGTTATATACTATTACGTTATGACTTATAACGATATATACTATTACGTACTAACGTATAACGTTATATATTATTACGTTATAACGTATAACGTTATATACTATTACGTACTACCGTATAACGTTATAAACTATTACGTACTAACGTATAACGTTATATACTATTACGTACTAACGTATAACGTTATATACTATTACGAACTAACGTATATCGTTATAAACTATTACGTACTAACGTATAGCGTTATATACTGTTGCGTACTGACGTATAACGATATATACTATTACGTTATAACGTATAACGTTATGTACTATTACGTACTAACGTATGACGTTATGTACTATTACGTACTAACGTATAACGTTATATACTATTGCGTACTAACGTATAACGTTATATACTATTACGTTATAACGTATAACGTTATAAACTATTACGTACCTACGTATAACGTTATATACTATTACGTTATGACTTATAACGATATATACTATTACGTACTAACGTATAACGTTATAAACTATTACGTACTAACGTATAACGTTATATAGTATTACGAACTAACGTATAACGTTATAAACTGTTACGTACTAACGTATAGCGTTTAATACTGTTGCGTACTGACTTATAACGTTATATACTATTACGTTATAACGTATAACGTTATATACTATTACGTTATGACTTATAACGATATATACTATTACGTACTAACGTATGACGTTATATACTATTACGTACTAACGTATAACGTTATAAACTATTACGTACTAACGTATAACGTTATAAAATATTACGTACTAACGTATAACGTTATATACTGTTGCGTACTGACGTATAACGTTATATACTATTCCGTACTAACGTATAACATTATATATTATTACGTTATAACGTATAACGTTATATACTATTACGTACTACCGTATAACGTTATAAACTATTACGTATAAACGTATAACGTTATATACTATTACGTACTAACGTATAACGTTATAAACTATTACGTACTAACGTATAACGTTATATACTATTGCGTACTAACGTATAACGTTATATGCTATTACGTTATAACGTATAGCGTTATATACTGTTGCGTACGGACGTATAACGATATATACTATTACGTTATAACGTATAACGTTATATACTATTACGTACTAACGTATGACGTTATATACTATTACGTACTATCGTATAACGTTATATACTATTACGAACTAACGTATATCGTTATAAACTATTACGTACTAACGTATAGCGTTATATACTGTTGCGTACTGACGTATAACGATATATACTATTACGTTATAACGTATAACGTTATATACTATTACGTACTAACGTATAACGTTATATACTATTACGTACTAACGTATAACGTTATAAACTATTACGTACTATCGTATAACGTTATATACTATTACGAACTAACGTATATCGTTATAAACTATTACGTACTAACGTATAGCGTTATATACTGTTGCGTACTGACGTATAACGATATATACTATTACGTTATAACGTATAACGTTATATACTATTACGTACTAACGTATGACGTTATATACTATTACGTACTAACGTATAACGTTATAAACTATTACGTACTAACGTATAACGTTATATACTATTACGTACTAACGTATAACGTTATATACTATTACGTACTAACGTATAACGTTATATACTATTACGTACTAATGTATAACGTTATATATTATTACGTTATAACGTATACCGTTATATACTATTACGTACTACCGTATAACGTTATAAACTATTACGTACTAACGTATAACGTTATATACTATTACGTACTAACGTATAACGTTATAAACTATTACGTACTAACGTATAACGTTATATACTGTTGCATACTGACTTATAACGTTATATACTATTACGTTATAACGTATAACGTTATAAACTATTACGTACCTACGTATAACGTTATATACTATTACGTACTAACGTATAACGTTATAAACTATTACGTACTAACGTATAACGTTATATACTATTGCGTACTAACGTATAACGTTATATGCTATTACGTTATAACGTGTAACGTTATAAACTATTACGTACTAACGTATAACGTTATATACTAATACGTTATGACACATAACGTTATATACTATTACGTACTAACGTATAACGTTATGTACAATTACGTTATAACGTATAACGTTATATACTATTACGTACTAACGTATAACGCTATAAACTATTACGTACTAACGTATAACGTTATAAACTATTACGTACTAACGTAAAACGTTATAAAATATTACGTACTAACGTATAACGTTATATACTATTGCGTACTAACGTATAACGTTATATACTATTCCGTACTAACGTATAACGTTATATACTATTGCGTACTAACGTATAACGTTATATGCTATTACGTTATAACGTGTAACGTTATAAACTATTACGTACTAACGTATAACGTTATATACTAATACGTTATGACACATAACGTTATATACTATTACGTACTAACGTATAACGTTATGTACAATTACGTTATAACGTATAACGTTATATACTATTACGTACTAACGTATAACGCTATAAACTATTACGTACTAACGTATAACGTTATAAACTATTACGTACTAACGTAAAACGTTATAAAATATTACGTACTAACGTATAACGTTATATACTATTGCGTACTAACGTATAACGTTATATACTATTCCGTACTAACGTATAACGTTATATACTATTGCGTACTAACGTATAACGTTATATGCTATTACGTTATAACGTGTAACGTTATAAACTATTACGTACTAACGTATAACGTTATATACTAATACGTTATGACACATAACGTTATATACTATTACGTACTAACGTATAACGTTGTGTACAATTACGTTATAACGTATAACGTTATATACTATTACGTACTAACGTATAACGCTATAAACTATTACGTACTAACGTATATCGTTATAAACTATTACGTACTAACATATAGCGTTATATACTGTTGCGTACTGACGTATAACGATATATACTATTACGTTATAACGTATAACGTTATATACTATTACGAACTAACGTATATCGTTATAAACTATTACGTACTAACATATAGCGTTATATACTGTTGCGTACTGACGTATAACGATATATACTATTACGTTATAACGTATAACGTTATATACTATTACGTACTAACGTATGACGTTATATACTATTACGTACTAACGTATAACGTTATAAACTATTACGTGCTAACGTATAACGTTATATACTATTACGTACTAACGTATAACGTTATATACTATTACGTACTAGCGTATAACGTTATATACTATTACGTACTAACGTGTAACGTTATATATTATTACGTTATAACGTATACCGTTATATACTATTACGTACTACCGTATAAAGTTATAAACTATTACGTACTAACGTATAACGTTATATACTATTACGTACTAATGTATAACGTTATAAACTATTACGTACTAACGTATAACGTTATATACTGTTGCATACTGACTTATAACGTTATATACTATTACGTTATAACGTATAACGTTATAAACTATTACGTACCTACGTATAACGTTATATACTATTACGTTATGACTTATAACGATATATACTATTACGTACTAACGTATAACGTTATATATTATTACGTTATAACGTATAACGTTATATACTATTATGTACTACCGTATAACGTTATAAACTATTACGTACTAACGTATAACGTTATATACTATTACGTACTAACGTATAACGTTATAAACTATTACGTACTAACGTATAACGTTATATACTATTGCGTACTAACGTATAACGTTATATGCTAATACGTTATAACGTGTAACGTTATAAACTATTACGTACTAACGTATAACGTTATATACTAATACGTTATGACACATAACGTTATATACTATTACGTACTAACGTATAACGTTATGTACAATTACGTTATAACGTATAACGTTATATACTATTACGTACTAACGTATAACGCTATAAACTATTACGTACTAACGTATAACGTTATAAACTATTACGTACTAACGTAAAACGTTATAAAATATTACGTACTAACGTATAACGTTATATACTATTGCGTACTAACGTATAACGTTATATACTATTCCGTACTAACGTATAACGTTATATACTATTGCGTACTAACGTATAACGTTATATGCTATTACGTTATAACGTGTAACGTTATAAACTATTACGTACTAACGTATAACGATATATACTAATACGTTATGACACATAACGTTATATACTATTACGTACTAACGTATAACGTTGTGTACAATTGCGTTATAACGTATAACGTTATATACTATTACGTACTAACGTATAACGCTATAAACTATTACGTACTAACGTATAACGTTATAAACTATTACGTACCTACGTATAACGTTATATACTATTACGTTATGACTTATAACGATGTATACTATTACGTACTAACGTATAACGTTATATATTATTACGTTATAACGTATTACGTTATATACTATTACGTACTACCGTATAACGTTATAAACTATTACGTACTAATGTATAACGTTATATACTATTACGTACTAACGTATAACGTTATAAACTATTACGTACTAACGTATAACGTTATATACTATTGCGTACTAACGTATAACGTTATATGCTATTACGTTATAACGTGTAACGTTATAAACTATTACGTACTAACGTATAACGTTATATACTAATACGTTATGACACATAACGTTATATACTATTACGTACTAACGTATAACGTTATGTACAATTACGTTATAACGTATAACGTTATATACTATTACGTACTAACGTATAACGCTATAAACTATTACGTACTAACGTATAACGTTATAAACTATTACGTACTAACGTAAAACGTTATAAAATATTACGTACTAACGTATAACGTTATATACTATTGCGTACTAACGTATAACGTTATATACTATTCCGTACTAACGTATAACGTTATATACTATTGCGTACTAACGTATAACGTTATATCCTATTACGTACTAACGTATAACGTTATAAACTATTACGTATAAACGTATAACGTTATATACTATTACGTAATAACGTATAACGTTATGTACTATTACGTTATGACTTATAACGATATATACTATTACGAACTAACGTATAACGTTATATACTATTACGTTATGACTTATAACGTTATATATTATTACGTTATAACGTATAATGTTATATACTATTACGAACTAACGTATAACGTTATAAACTATTACGTACTAACGTACAGCGTTATATACTGTTGCGTACTGACGTATAACGTTATATACTATTCCCTACTACCGTATAACGTTATACACTATTACGTATAAACGTATAACGTTATATACTATTACGTACTAACGTATAACGTTATATACTATTACGTACTAACGTATAACGTTATAAACTATTACGTACTAACGTATGACGTTATATACTATTACGTACTAACGTATAACGTTATAAAATATTACGTACTAACGTATAACGTTATATACTGTTGCGTACTGACGTATAACGTTATATACTATTCCGTACTAACGTATAACGTTATATACTATTACGTACTAACGTATAACGTTATATACTATTACGTACTAACGTATAACGTTATAAACTATTACGTACTGACGTATAACGTTATAAACTATTACGTACCTACGTATAACGTTATATACTATTACGTTATGACTTATAACGATGTATACTATTACGTACTAACGTATAACGTTATATATTATTACGTTATAACGTATTACGTTATATACTATTACGTACTACCGTATAACGTTATAAACTATTACGTACTAATGTATAACGTTATATACTATTACGTACTAACGTATAACGTTATAAACTATTACGTACTAACGTATAACGTTATATACTATTGCGTACTAACGTATAACGTTATATGCTATTACGTTATAACGTGTAACGTTATAAACTATTACGTACTAACGTATAACGTTATATACTAATACGTTATGACACATAACGTTATATACTATTACGTACTAACGTATAACGTTATGTACAATTACGTTATAACGTATAACGTTATATACTATTACGTACTAACGTATAACGCTATAAACTATTACGTACTAACGTATAACGTTATAAACTATTACGTACTAACGTAAAACGTTATAAAATATTACGTACTAACGTATAACGTTATATACTATTGCGTACTAACGTATAACGTTATATACTATTCCGTACTAACGTATAACGTTATATACTATTGCGTACTAACGTATAACGTTATATCCTATTACGTACTAACGTATAACGTTATAAACTATTACGTATAAACGTATAACGTTATATACTATTACGTAATAACGTATAACGTTATGTACTATTACGTTATGACTTATAACGATATATACTATTACGAACTAACGTATAACGTTATATACTATTACGTTATGACTTATAACGTTATATACTATTACGTACTAACGTATAACGTTATAAACTATTACGTACTAACGTACAGCGTTATATACTGTTGCGTACTGACGTATAACGTTATATACTATTCCCTACTACCGTGTAACGTTATACACTATTACGTATAAACGTATAACGTTATATACTATTACGTACTAACGTATAACGTTATATACTATTACGTACTAACGTATAACGTTATAAACTATTACGTACTAACGTATGACGTTATATACTATTACGTACTAACGTATAACGTTATAAAATATTACGTACTAACGTATAACGTTATATACTGTTGCGTACTGACGTATAACGTTATATACTATTCCGTACTAACGTATAACGTTATATACTATTACGTACTAACGTATAACGTTATATACTATTACGTACTAACGTATAACGTTATAAACTATTACGTACTGACGTATAACGTTATATACTATTACGTTATAACGTATAACGTTCTAAACTATTACGTACCTACGTATAACGTTATATACTATTACGTTATGACTTATAACGATATATACTATTACGTACTAACGTATAACGTTATATATTATTACGTTATAACGTATAACGTTATATACTATTACGTACTACCGTATAACGTTATAAACTATTACGTACTAACGTATAACGTTATATACTATTACGTACTACCGTATAACGTTATAAACTATTACGTACTAACGTATAACGTTATATACTATTACGTACTAACGTATAACGTTATATACTATTACGTTATAACGTATAACGTTATAAACTATTACGTACCTACGTATAACGTTATATACTATTACGTTATGACTTATAACGATATATACTATTACGTACTAACGTATAACGTTATAAACTATTACGTACTAACGTATAACGTTATATAGTATTACGAACTAACGTATAACGTTATATACTGTTGCGTACTGACGTATAACGTTATATACTATTACGTTATAACGTATAACGTTATATACTATTACGTTATGACTTATAACGATATATACTATTACGTACTAACGTATGACGTTATATACTATTACGTACTAACGTATAACGTTATAAACTATTACGTACTAACGTATAACGTTATATACTATTACGAACTAACGTATATCGTTATAAACTATTACGTACTAACGTATAACGTTATAAACTATTACGTACTATCGTATAACGTTATATACTATTACGAACTAACGTATATCGTTATAAACTATTACGTACTAACGTATAGCTTTATATACTGTTGCGTACTGACGTATAACGATATATACTATTACGTTATAACGTATAACGTTATATACTATTACGTACTAACGTATGACGTTATATACTATTACGTTATGACTTATAACGATATATACTATTACGTACTAACGTATGACGTTATAAAATATTACGTACTAACGTATAACGTTATATACTGTTGCGTACTGACGTATAACGTTATATACTATTCCGTACTAACGTATAACATTATATATTATTACGTTATAACGTATAACGTTATATACTATTACGTACTACCGTATAACGTTATAAACTATTACGTATAAACGTATAACGTTATATACTTTTACGTACTAACGTATAACGTTATAAACTATTACGTACTATCGTATAACGTTATATACTATTACGAACTAACGTATATCGTTATAAACTATTACGTACTAACGTATAGCGTTATATACTGTTGCGTACTGACGTATAACGATATATACTATTACGTTATAACGTATAACGTTATATACTATTACGTACTAACGTATGACGTTATATACTATTACGTACTAACGTATAACGTTATAAACTATTACGTACTAACGTATAACGTTATATACTATTACGTACTAACGTATAACGTTATATACTATTACGTACTAACGTATAACGTTATATACTATTACGTACTAACGCATAACGTTATATATTATTACGTTATAACGTATACCGTTATATACTATTACGTACTACCGTATAACGTTATAAACTATTACGTACTAACGTATAACGTTATATACTATTACGTACTAACGTATAACGTTATAAACTATTACGTACTAACGTATAACGTTATATACTGTTGCAAACTGACGTATAACGTTATATACTATTACGTTATAACGTATAACGTTATAAACTATTACGTACCTACGTATAACGTTATATACTATTACGTTATGACTTATAACGATATATACTATTACGTACTAACGTATAACGTTATATATTATTACGTTATAACGTATAACGTTATATACTATTACGTACTACCGTATAACGTTATATACTATTACGTACTAACGTATAACATTATATATTATTACGTACTAACGTATAACGTTATATACTATTACGTACTAACGTATAACGTTATATACTATTACGAACTAACGTATATCGTTATAAACTATTACGTACTAACGTATAGCGTTATATACTGTTGCGTACTGACGTATAACGATATATACTATTACGTTATAACGTATAACGTTATATACTATTACGTACTAACGTATGACGTTATATACTATTACCTACTAACGTATAACGTTATATACTATTGCGTACTAACGTATAACGTTATATACTATTACGTTATAACGTATAACGTTATAAACTATTACGTACCTACGTATAACGTTATATACTATTACGTTATGACTTATAACGATATATACTATTACGTACTAACGTATAACGTTATAAACTATTACGTACTAACGTATAACGTTATATAGTATTACGAACTAACGTATAACGTTATATACTGTTGCGTACTGACGTATAACGTTATATACTATTACGTTATAACGTATAACGTTATATACTATTACGTTATGACTTATAACGATATATACTATTACGTACTAACGTATGACGTTATATACTATTACGTATTAACGTATAACGTTATAAACTATTACGTACTAACGTATAACGTTATAAAATATTACGTACTAACGTATAACGTTATATACTATTCCGTACTAACGTATAACATTATATATTATTACGTTATAATGTATAACGTTATATACTATTACGTACTACCGTATAACGTTATAAACTATTACGTATAAACGTATAGCGTTATATACTATTACGTACTAACGTATAACGTTATAAACTATTACGTACTATCGTATAACGTTATATACTATTACGAACTAACGTATATCGTTATAAACTATTACGTTCTAACGTATAGCGTTATATACTGTTGCGTGCTGACGTATAACGATATATACTGTTACGTTATAACGTATAACGTTATATACTATTACGTACTAACGTATGACGTTATATACTATTACGTACTAACGTATAACGTTATAAACTATTACGTACTAACGTATAACGTTATATACTGTTGCATACTGACGTATAACGTTATATACTATTACGTTATAACGTATAACGTTCTAAACTATTACGTACCTACGTATAACGTTATATACTATTACGTTATGACTTATAACGATATATACTATTACGTACTAACGTATAACGTTATATATTATTACGTTATAACGTATAACGTTATATACTATTACGTACTACCGTATAACGTTATAAACTATTACGTACTAACGTATAACGTTATATACTATTACGTACTAACCTATAACGTTATATACTATTACGAACTAACGTATATCGTTATAAACTATTACGTACTAACGTATAGCGTTATATACTGTTGCGTACTGACGTATAACGATATATACTATTACGTTATAACGTATAACGTTATATACTATTACGTACTAACGTATGACGTTATATACTATTACGTACTAACGTATAACGATATATACTATTGCGTACTAACGTATAACGTTATATACTATTACGTTATAACGTATAACGTTATAAACTATTACGTACCTACGTATAACGTTATATACTATTACGTTATGACTTATAACGATATATACTATTACGTACTAACGTATGACGTTATATACTATTACGTACTAACGTATAACGTTATAAACTATTACGTACTAACGTATAACGTTATAAAATATTACGTACTAACGTATAACGTTATATACTGTTGCGTACTGACGTATAACGTTATATACTATTCCGTACTAACGTATAACATTATATATTATTACGTTATAACGTATAACGTTATATACTATTACGTACTACCGTATAACGTTATAAACTATTACGTATAAACGTATAACCTTATATACTATTACGTACTAACGTATAACGTTATAAACTATTACGTACTATCGTATAACGTTATATACTATTACGAACTAACGTATATCGTTATAAACTATTACGTACTAACGTATAGCGTTATATACTGTTGCGTACTGACGTATAACGATATATACTATTACGTTATAACGTATAACGTTATATACTATTACGTACTAACGTATGACGTTATATACTATTACGTACTAACGTATAACGTTATAAACTATTACGTACTAACGTATAACGTTATATACTATTACGTACTAACGTATAACGTTATATACTATTACGTACTAACGTATAACGTTATATACTATTACGTATTAACGTTTAACGTTATATATTATTACGTTATAACGTATACCGTTATATACTATTACGTAATACCGTATAACGTTATAAACTATTACGTACTAACGTATAACGTTATATACTATTACGTACTAATGTATAACGTTATAAACTATTACGTACTAACGTATAACGTTATATACTGTTGCATACTGACTTATAACGTTATATACTATTACGTTATAACGTATAACGTTATAAACTATTACGTACCTACGTATAACGTTATATACTATTACGTTATGACTTATAACGATATATACTATTACGTACTAACGTATAACGTTATATATTATTACGTTATAACGTATAACGTTATATACTATTACGTACTACCGTATAACGTTATAAACTATTACGTACTAACGTATAACGTTATATACTATTACGTACTAACGTATAACGTTATAAACTATTACGTACTAACGTATAACGTTATATACTATTGCGTACTAACGTATAACGTTATATGCTATTACGTTATAACGTGTAACGTTATAAACTATTACGTACTAACGTATAACGTTATATACTAATACGTTATGACACATAACGTTATATACTATTACGTACTAACGTATAACGTTATGTACAATTACGTTATAACGTATAACGTTATATACTATTACGTACTAACGTATAACGCTATAAACTATTACGTACTAACGTATAACGTTATAAACTATTACGTACTAACGTAAAACGTTATAAAATATTACGTACTAACGTATAACGTTATATACTATTGCGTACTAACGTATAACGTTATATACTATTCCGTACTAACGTATAACGTTATATACTATTGCGTACTAACGTATAACGTTATATGCTATTACGTTATAACGTGTAACGTTATAAACTATTACGTACTAACGTATAACGTTATATACTAATACGTTATGACACATAACGTTATATACTATTACGTACTAACGTATAACGTTGTGTACAATTACGTTATAACGTATAACGTTATATACTATTACGTACTAACGTATAACGCTATAAACTATTACGTACTAACGTATAACGTTATAAACTATTACGTACTAACATATAACGTTATAAAATATTACGTACTAACGTATAACGTTATATACTGTTGCGTACTGACGTATAACGTTATATACTATTACGTACTAACGTATAACGTTATAAACTATTACGTACTAACGTATAACGTTATATACTATTACGTACTAACGTATAACGTTATAAACTATTACGTATAAACGTATAACGTTATATACTATTACGTAATAACGTATAACGTTATGTACTGTTACGTTATGACTTATAACGATATATACTATTACGAACTAACGTATAACGTTATATACTATTACGTTATGACTTATAACGTTATATATTATTACGTTATAACGTATAATGTTATATACTATTACGAACTAACGTATAACGTTATAAACTATTACGTACTAACGTACAGCGTTATATACTGTTGCGTACTGACGTATAACGTTATATACTATTCCGTACTACCGTATAACGTTATACACTATTACGTATAAACGTATAACGTTATATACTATTACGTACTAACGTATAACGTTATATACTATTACGTACTAACGTATAACGTTATAAACTATTACGTACTAACGTATAACGTTATATACTATTACGAACTAACGTATAACGTTATAAACTATTACGTACTAACGTACAGCGTTATATACTGTTGCGTACTGACGTATAACGTTATATACTATTACGTTATAACGTATGACGTTATATACTATTACGTTATGACTTATAACGATATATACTATTACGTACTAACGTATGACGTTATATACTATTACGTACTAACGTATAACGTTATAAAATATTACGTACTAACGTATAACGTTATATACTGTTGCGTACTGACGTATAACGTTATATACTATTCCGTACTAACGTATAACGTTATACACTATTACGTATAAACGTATACCGTTATATACTATTACGTACTACCGTATAACGTTATAAACTATTACGTACTAACGTATAACGTTATATACTATTACGTACTAACGTATAACGTTATAAACTATTACGTACTAACGTATAACGTTATATACTGTTGCATACTGACGTATAACGTTATATACTATTACGTTATAACGTATAACGTTCTAAACTATTACGTACCTACGTATAACGTTATATACTATTACGTTATGACTTATAACGATATATACTATTGCGTACTAACGTATAACGTTATATACTATTACGTTATAACGTATAACGTTATAAACTATTACGTACCTACGTATAACGTTATATACTATTACGTTATGACTTATAACGATATGTACTATTACGTACTAACGTATAACGTTATAAACTATTACGTACTAACGTATAACGTTATATAGTATTACGAACTAACGTATAACGTTATATACTGTTGCGTACTGACGTATAACGTTATATACTATTACGTTATAACGTATAACGTTATATACTATTACGTTATGACTTATAACGATATATACTATTACGTACTAACGTATGACGTTATATACTATTACGTACTAACGTATAACGTTATAAACTATTACGTACTAACGTATAACGTTATAAAATATTACGTACTAACGTATAACGTTATATACTGTTGCGTACTGACGTATAACGTTATATACTATTCCGTACTAACGTATAACATTATATATTATTACGTTATAACGTATAACGTTATATACTATTACGTACTACCGTATAACGTTATAAACTATTACGTATAAACGTATAACGTTATATACTATTACGTACTAACGTATAACGTTATAAACTATTACGTACTATCGTATAACGTTATATACTATTACGAACTAACGTATATCGTTATAAACTATTACGTACTAACGTATAGCGTTATATACTGTTGCGTACTGACGTATAACGATATATACTATTACGTTATAACGTATAACGTTATATACTATTACGTACTAACGTATGACGTTATATACTATTACGTACTAACGTATAACGTTATAAACTATTACGTACTAACGTATAACGTTATATACTATTACGTACTAACGTATAACGTTATATACTATTACGTACTAACGTATAACGTTATATACTATTACGTACTAACGTATAACGTTATATATTATTACGTTATAACGTATACCGTTATATACTATTACGTACTACCGTATAACGTTATAAACTATTACGTACTAACGTATAACGTTATATACTATTACGTACTAACGTATAACGTTATAAACTATTACGTACTAACGTATAACGTTATATACTGTTGCAAACTGACGTATAACGTTATATACTATTACGTTATAACGTATAACGTTATAAACTATTACGTACCTACGTATAACGTTATATACTATTACGTTATGACTTATAACGATATATACTATTACGTACTAACGTATAACGTTATATATTATTACGTTATAACGTATAACGTTATATACTATTACGTACTACCGTATAACGTTATAAACTATTACGTACTAACGTATAACGTTATATACTATTACGTACTAACGTATAACGTTATAAACTATTACGTACTAACGTATAACGTTATATACTATTGCGTACTAACGTATAACGTTATATACTATTACGTTATGACTTATAACGTTATATATTATTACGTTATAACGTATAATGTTATATACTATTACGAACTAACGTATAACGTTATAAACTATTACGTACTAACGTACAGCGTTATATACTGTTGCGTACTGACGTATAACGTTATATACTGTTGCGTACTGACGTATAACGTTATATACTATTCCGTACTACCGTATAACGTTATACACTATTACGTATAAACGTATAACGTTATATACTATTACGTACTAACGTATAACGTTATATACTATTACGTACTAACGTATAACGTTATAAACTATTACGTACTAACGTATAACGTTATATACTATTACGAACTAACGTATAACGTTATAAACTATTACGTACTAACGTACAGCGTTATATACTGTTGCGTACTGACGTATAACGTTATATACTATTACGTTATAACGTATAACGTTATATACTATTACGTTATGACTTATAACGATATATACTATTACGTACTAACGTATGACGTTATATACTATTACGTACTAACGTATAACGTTATAAAATATTACGTACTAACGTATAACGTTATATACTGTTACGTCCTGACGTATAACGTTATATACTATTCCGTACTAACGTATAACGTTATACACTATTACGTATAAACGTATACCGTTATATACTATTACGTACTACCGTATAACGTTATAAACTATTACGTACTAACGTATAACGTTATATACTATTACGTACTAACGTATAACGTTATAAACTATTACGTACTAACGTATAACGTTATATACTGTTGCATACTGACGTATAACGTTATATACTATTACGTTATAACGTATAACGTTCTAAACTATTACGTACCTACGTATAACGTTATATACTATTACGTTATGACTTATAACGATACATACTATTACGTACTAACGTATAACGTTATATATTATTACGTTATAACGTATAACGTTATTTACTATTACGTACTACCGTATAACGTTATAAACTATTACGTACTAACGTATAACGATATATACTATTACGTTATAACGTATAACGTTATATACTATTACGTACTAACGTATGACGTTATATACTATTACGTACTAACGTATAACGTTATACACTATTGCGTACTAACGTATAACGTTATATACTATTACGTTATAACGTATAACGTTATAAACTATTACGTACCTACGTATAACGTTATATACTATTACGTTAGGACTTATAACGATATATACTATTACGTACTAACGTATAACGTTATAAACTATTACGTACTAACGTATAACGTTATATAGTATTACGAACTAACGTATAACGTTATAAACTGTTACGTACTAACGTATAGCGTTATATACTGTTGCGTACTGACGTATAACGTTATATACTATTACGTTATAACGTATAACGTTATATACTATTACGTTATGACTTATAACGATATATACTATTACGTACTAACGTATGACGTTATATACTATTATGTACTAACGTATAACGTTATAAACTATTACGTACCTACGTATAACGTTATATACTATTACGTTATGACTTATAACGATATATACTATTACGTACTAACGTATGACGTTATATACTATTACGTACTAACGTATAACGTTATAAACTATTACGTACTAACGTATAACGTTATATACTATTACGAACTAACGTATATCGTTATAAACTATTACGTACTAACGTATAACGTTATAAACTATTACGTACTATCGTATAACGTTATATACTATTACGAACTAACGTATATCGTTATAAACTATTACGTACTAACGTATAGCGTTATATACTGTTGCGTACTGACGTATAACGATATATACTATTACGTTATAACGTATAACGTTATATACTATTACGTACTAACGTATGACGTTATATACTATTACGTTATGACTTATAACGATATATACTATTACGTACTAACGTATGACGTTATAAAATATTACGTACTAACGTATAACGTTATATACTGTTGCGTACTGACGTATAACGTTATATACTATTCCGTACTAACGTATAACATTATATATTATTACGTTATAACGTATAACGTTATATACTATTACGTACTACCGTATAACGTTATAAACTATTACGTATAAACGTATAACGTTATATACTTTTACGTACTAACGTATAACGTTATAAACTATTACGTACTATCGTATAACGTTATATACTATTACGAACTAACGTATATCGTTATAAACTATTACGTACTAACGTATAGCGTTATATACTGTTGCGTACTGACGTATAACGATATATACTATTACGTTATAACGTATAACGTTATATACTATTACGTACTAACGTATGACGTTATATACTATTACGTACTAACGTATAACGTTATAAACTATTACGTACTAACGTATAACGTTATATACTATTACGTACTAACGTATAACGTTATATACTATTACGTACTAACGTATAACGTTATATACTATTACGTACTAACGCATAACGTTATATATTATTACGTTATAACGTATACCGTTATATACTATTACGTACTACCGTATAACGTTATAAACTATTACGTACTAACGTATAACGTTATATACTATTACGTACTAACGTATAACGTTATAAACTATTACGTACTAACGTATAACGTTATATACTGTTGCAAACTGACGTATAACGTTATATACTATTACGTTATAACGTATAACGTTATAAACTGTTACGTACCTACGTATAACGTTATATACTATTACGTTATGACTTATAACGATATATACTATTACGTACTAACGTATAACGTTATATATTATTACGTTATAACGTATAACGTTATATACTATTACGTACTACCGTATAACGTTATATACTATTACGTACTAACGTATAACATTATATATTATTACGTACTAACGTATAACGTTATATACTATTACGTACTAACGTATAACGTTATATACTATTACGAACTAACGTATATCGTTATAAACTATTACGTACTAACGTATAGCGTTATATACTGTTGCGTACTGACGTATAACGATATATACTATTACGTTATAACGTATAACGTTATATACTATTACGTACTAACGTATGACGTTATATACTATTACCTACTAACGTATAACGTTATATACTATTGCGTACTAACGTATAACGTTATATACTATTACGTTATAACGTATAACGTTATAAACTATTACGTACCTACGTATAACGTTATATACTATTACGTTATGACTTATAACGATATATACTATTACGTACTAACGTATAACGTTATAAACTATTACGTACTAACGTATAACGTTATATAGTATTACGAACTAACGTATAACGTTATATACTGTTGCGTACTGACGTATAACGTTATATACTATTACGTTATAACGTATAACGTTATATACTATTACGTTATGACTTATAACGATATATACTATTACGTACTAACGTATGACGTTATATACTATTACGTATTAACGTATAACGTTATAAACTATTACGTACTAACGTATAACGTTATAAAATATTACGTACTAACGTATAACGTTATATACTATTCCGTACTAACGTATAACATTATATATTATTACGTTATAACGTATAACGTTATATACTATTACGTACTACCGTATAACGTTATAAACTATTACGTATAAACGTATAACGTTATATACTATTACGTACTAACGTATAACGTTATAAACTATTACGTACTAACGTATAACGTTATATACTGTTGCATACTGACGTATAACGTTATATACTATTACGTTATAACGTATAACGTTCTAAACTATTACGTACCTACGTATAACGTTATATACTATTACGTTATGACTTATAACGATATATACTATTACGTACTAACGTATAACGTTATATATTATTACGTTATAACGTATAACGTTATATACTATTACGTACTACCGTATAACGTTATAAACTATTACGTACTAACGTATAACGTTATAAACTATTACGTACTAACGTATAACGTTATATACTATTACGAACTAACGTATATCGTTATAAACTATTACGTACTAACGTATAACGTTATAAACTATTACGTACTATCGTATAACGTTATATACTATTACGAACTAACGTATATCGTTATAAACTATTACGTACTAACGTATAGCGTTATATACTGTTGCGTACTGACGTATAACGATATATACTATTACGTTATAACGTATAACGTTATATACTATTACGTACTAACGTATGACGTTATATACTATTACGTTATGACTTATAACGATATATACTATTACGTACTAACGTATGACGTTATAAAATATTACGTACTAACGTATAACGTTATATACTGTTGCGTACTGACGTATAACGTTATATACTATTCCGTACTAACGTATAACATTATATATTATTACGTTATAACGTATAACGTTATATACTATTACGTACTACCGTATAACGTTATAAACTATTACGTATAAACGTATAACGTTATAAACTATTACGTACTAACGTACAGCGTTATATACTGTTGCGTACTGACGTATAACGTTATATACTATTACGTTATAACGTATAACGTTATATACTATTACGTTATGACTTATAACGATATATACTATTACGTACTAACGTATGACGTTATATACTATTACGTACTAACGTATAACGTTATAAAATATTACGTACTAACGTATAACGTTATATACTGTTACGTCCTGACGTATAACGTTATATACTATTCCGTACTAACGTATAACGTTATACACTATTACGTATAAACGTATACCGTTATATACTATTACGTACTACCGTATAACGTTATAAACTATTACGTACTAACGTATAACGTTATATACTATTACGTACTAACGTATAACGTTATAAACTATTACGTACTAACGTATAACGTTATATACTGTTGCATACTGACGTATAACGTTATATACTATTACGTTATAACGTATAACGTTCTAAACTATTACGTACCTACGTATAACGTTATATACTATTACGTTATGACTTATAACGATACATACTATTACGTACTAACGTATAACGTTATATATTATTACGTTATAACGTATAACGTTATTTACTATTACGTACTACCGTATAACGTTATAAACTATTACGTACTAACGTATAACGATATATACTATTACGTTATAACGTATAACGTTATATACTATTACGTACTAACGTATGACGTTATATACTATTACGTACTAACGTATAACGTTATACACTATTGCGTACTAACGTATAACGTTATATACTATTACGTTATAACGTATAACGTTATAAACTATTACGTACCTACGTATAACGTTATATACTATTACGTTAGGACTTATAACGATATATACTATTACGTACTAACGTATAACGTTATAAACTATTACGTACTAACGTATAACGTTATATAGTATTACGAACTAACGTATAACGTTATAAACTGTTACGTACTAACGTATAGCGTTATATACTGTTGCGTACTGACGTATAACGTTATATACTATTACGTTATAACGTATAACGTTATATACTATTACGTTATGACTTATAACGATATATACTATTACGTACTAACGTATGACGTTATATACTATTATGTACTAACGTATAACGTTATAAACTATTACGTACCTACGTATAACGTTATATACTATTACGTTATGACTTATAACGATATATACTATTACGTACTAACGTATGACGTTATATACTATTACGTACTAACGTATAACGTTATAAACTATTACGTACTAACGTATAACGTTATATACTATTACGAACTAACGTATATCGTTATAAACTATTACGTACTAACGTATAACGTTATAAACTATTACGTACTATCGTATAACGTTATATACTATTACGAACTAACGTATATCGTTATAAACTATTACGTACTAACGTATAGCGTTATATACTGTTGCGTACTGACGTATAACGATATATACTATTACGTTATAACGTATAACGTTATATACTATTACGTACTAACGTATGACGTTATATACTATTACGTTATGACTTATAACGATATATACTATTACGTACTAACGTATGACGTTATAAAATATTACGTACTAACGTATAACGTTATATACTGTTGCGTACTGACGTATAACGTTATATACTATTCCGTACTAACGTATAACATTATATATTATTACGTTATAACGTATAACGTTATATACTATTACGTACTACCGTATAACGTTATAAACTATTACGTATAAACGTATAACGTTATATACTTTTACGTACTAACGTATAACGTTATAAACTATTACGTACTATCGTATAACGTTATATACTATTACGAACTAACGTATATCGTTATAAACTATTACGTACTAACGTATAGCGTTATATACTGTTGCGTACTGACGTATAACGATATATACTATTACGTTATAACGTATAACGTTATATACTATTACGTACTAACGTATGACGTTATATACTATTACGTACTAACGTATAACGTTATAAACTATTACGTACTAACGTATAACGTTATATACTATTACGTACTAACGTATAACGTTATATACTATTACGTACTAACGTATAACGTTATATACTATTACGTACTAACGCATAACGTTATATATTATTACGTTATAACGTATACCGTTATATACTATTACGTACTACCGTATAACGTTATAAACTATTACGTACTAACGTATAACGTTATATACTATTACGTACTAACGTATAACGTTATAAACTATTACGTACTAACGTATAACGTTATATACTGTTGCAAACTGACGTATAACGTTATATACTATTACGTTATAACGTATAACGTTATAAACTGTTACGTACCTACGTATAACGTTATATACTATTACGTTATGACTTATAACGATATATACTATTACGTACTAACGTATAACGTTATATATTATTACGTTATAACGTATAACGTTATATACTATTACGTACTACCGTATAACGTTATATACTATTACGTACTAACGTATAACATTATATATTATTACGTACTAACGTATAACGTTATATACTATTACGTACTAACGTATAACGTTATATACTATTACGAACTAACGTATATCGTTATAAACTATTACGTACTAACGTATAGCGTTATATACTGTTGCGTACTGACGTATAACGATATATACTATTACGTTATAACGTATAACGTTATATACTATTACGTACTAACGTATGACGTTATATACTATTACCTACTAACGTATAACGTTATATACTATTGCGTACTAACGTATAACGTTATATACTATTACGTTATAACGTATAACGTTATAAACTATTACGTACCTACGTATAACGTTATATACTATTACGTTATGACTTATAACGATATATACTATTACGTACTAACGTATAACGTTATAAACTATTACGTACTAACGTATAACGTTATATAGTATTACGAACTAACGTATAACGTTATATACTGTTGCGTACTGACGTATAACGTTATATACTATTACGTTATAACGTATAACGTTATATACTATTACGTTATGACTTATAACGATATATACTATTACGTACTAACGTATGACGTTATATACTATTACGTATTAACGTATAACGTTATAAACTATTACGTACTAACGTATAACGTTATAAAATATTACGTACTAACGTATAACGTTATATACTATTCCGTACTAACGTATAACATTATATATTATTACGTTATAACGTATAACGTTATATACTATTACGTACTACCGTATAACGTTATAAACTATTACGTATAAACGTATAACGTTATATACTATTACGTACTAACGTATAACGTTATAAACTATTACGTACTAACGTATAACGTTATATACTGTTGCATACTGACGTATAACGTTATATACTATTACGTTATAACGTATAACGTTCTAAACTATTACGTACCTACGTATAACGTTATATACTATTACGTTATGACTTATAACGATATATACTATTACGTACTAACGTATAACGTTATATATTATTACGTTATAACGTATAACGTTATATACTATTACGTACTACCGTATAACGTTATAAACTATTACGTACTAACGTATAACGTTATAAACTATTACGTACTAACGTATAACGTTATATACTATTACGAACTAACGTATATCGTTATAAACTATTACGTACTAACGTATAACGTTATAAACTATTACGTACTATCGTATAACGTTATATACTATTACGAACTAACGTATATCGTTATAAACTATTACGTACTAACGTATAGCGTTATATACTGTTGCGTACTGACGTATAACGATATATACTATTACGTTATAACGTATAACGTTATATACTATTACGTACTAACGTATGACGTTATATACTATTACGTTATGACTTATAACGATATATACTATTACGTACTAACGTATGACGTTATAAAATATTACGTACTAACGTATAACGTTATATACTGTTGCGTACTGACGTATAACGTTATATACTATTCCGTACTAACGTATAACATTATATATTATTACGTTATAACGTATAACGTTATATACTATTACGTACTACCGTATAACGTTATAAACTATTACGTATAAACGTATAACGTTATATACTTTTACGTACTAACGTATAACGTTATAAACTATTACGTACTATCGTATAACGTTATATACTATTACGAACTAACGTATATCGTTATAAACTATTACGTACTAACGTATAGCGTTATATACTGTTGCGTACTGACGTATAACGATATATACTATTACGTTATAACGTATAACGTTATATACTATTACGTACTAACGTATGACGTTATATACTATTAC
This sequence comes from Bombus muscorum, assembly GCA_963971185.1. Classification (NCBI taxonomy): domain Eukaryota; kingdom Metazoa; phylum Arthropoda; class Insecta; order Hymenoptera; family Apidae; genus Bombus; species Bombus muscorum. The sequence goes on from CAXAQV010000018.1 coordinate 153,616, forward strand.
GTACTAACGTATAACGTTATAAACTATTACGTACTAACGTATAACGTTATATACTATTACGTACTAACGTATAACGTTATATACTATTACGTACTAACGTATAACGTTATATACTATTACGTACTAACGCATAACGTTATATATTATTACGTTATAACGTATACCGTTATATACTATTACGTACTACCGTATAACGTTATAAACTATTACGTACTAACGTATAACGTTATATACTATTACGTACTAACGTATAACGTTATAAACTATTACGTACTAACGTATAACGTTATATACTGTTGCAAACTGACGTATAACGTTATATACTATTACGTTATAACGTATAACGTTATAAACTGTAACGTACCTACGTATAACGTTATATACTATTACGTTATGACTTATAACGATATATACTATTACGTACTAACGTATAACGTTATATATTATTACGTTATAACGTATAACGTTATATACTATTACGTACTACCGTATAACGTTATATACTATTACGTACTAACGTATAACATTATATATTATTACGTACTAACGTATAACGTTATATACTATTACGTACTAACGTATAACGTTATATACTATTACGAACTAACGTATATCGTTATAAACTATTACGTACTAACGTATAGCGTTATATACTGTTGCGTACTGACGTATAACGATATATACTATTACGTTATAACGTATAACGTTATATACTATTACGTACTAACGTATGACGTTATATACTATTACCTACTAACGTATAACGTTATATACTATTGCGTACTAACGTATAACGTTATATACTATTACGTTATAACGTATAACGTTATAAACTATTACGTACCTACGTATAACGTTATATACTATTACGTTATGACTTATAACGATATATACTATTACGTACTAACGTATAACGTTATAAACTATTACGTACTAACGTATAACGTTATATAGTATTACGAACTAACGTATAACGTTATATACTGTTGCGTACTGACGTATAACGTTATATACTATTACGTTATAACGTATAACGTTATATACTATTACGTTATGACTTATAACGATATATACTATTACGTACTAACGTATGACGTTATATACTATTACGTATTAACGTATAACGTTATAAACTATTACGTACTAACGTATAACGTTATAAAATATTACGTACTAACGTATAACGTTATATACTATTCCGTACTAACGTATAACATTATATATTATTACGTTATAACGTATAACGTTATATACTATTACGTACTACCGTATAACGTTATAAACTATTACGTATAAACGTATAACGTTATATACTATTACGTACTAACGTATAACGTTATAAACTATTACGTACTATCGTATAACGTTATATACTATTACGAACTAACGTATATCGTTATAAACTATTACGTTCTAACGTATAGCGTTATATACTGTTGCGTGCTGACGTATAACGATATATACTGTTACGTTATAACGTATAACGTTATATACTATTACGTACTAACGTATGACGTTATATACTATTACGTACTAACGTATAACGTTATAAACTATTACGTACTAACGTATAACGTTATATACTGTTGCATACTGACGTATAACGTTATATACTATTACGTTATAACGTATAACGTTCTAAACTATTACGTACCTACGTATAACGTTATATACTATTACGTTATGACTTATAACGATATATACTATTACGTACTAACGTATAACGTTATATATTATTACGTTATAACGTATAACGTTATATACTATTACGTACTACCGTATAACGTTATAAACTATTACGTACTAACGTATAACGTTATATACTATTACGTACTAACCTATAACGTTATATACTATTACGAACTAACGTATATCGTTATAAACTATTACGTACTAACGTATAGCGTTATATACTGTTGCGTACTGACGTATAACGATATATACTATTACGTTATAACGTATAACGTTATATACTATTACGTACTAACGTATGACGTTATATACTATTACGTACTAACGTATAACGATATATACTATTGCGTACTAACGTATAACGTTATATACTATTACGTTATAACGTATAACGTTATAAACTATTACGTACCTACGTATAACGTTATATACTATTACGTTATGACTTATAACGATATATACTATTACGTACTAACGTATGACGTTATATACTATTACGTACTAACGTATAACGTTATAAACTATTACGTACTAACGTATAACGTTATAAAATATTACGTACTAACGTATAACGTTATATACTGTTGCGTACTGACGTATAACGTTATATACTATTCCGTACTAACGTATAACATTATATATTATTACGTTATAACGTATAACGTTATATACTATTACGTACTACCGTATAACGTTATAAACTATTACGTATAAACGTATAACCTTATATACTATTACGTACTAACGTATAACGTTATAAACTATTACGTACTATCGTATAACGTTATATACTATTACGAACTAACGTATATCGTTATAAACTATTACGTACTAACGTATAGCGTTATATACTGTTGCGTACTGACGTATAACGATATATACTATTACGTTATAACGTATAACGTTATATACTATTACGTACTAACGTATGACGTTATATACTATTACGTACTAACGTATAACGTTATAAACTATTACGTACTAACGTATAACGTTATATACTATTACGTACTAACGTATAACGTTATATACTATTACGTACTAACGTATAACGTTATATACTATTACGTACTAACGTTTAACGTTATATATTATTACGTTATAACGTATACCGTTATATACTATTACGTAATACCGTATAACGTTATAAACTATTACGTACTAACGTATAACGTTATATACTATTACGTACTAATGTATAACGTTATAAACTATTACGTACTAACGTACAACGTTATTTACTGTTGCATACTGACTTATAACGTTATATACTATTACGTTATAACGTATAACGTTATAAACTATTACGTACCTACGTATAACGTTATATACTATTACGTTATGACTTATAACGATATATACTATTACGTACTAACGTATAACGTTATATATTATTACGTTATAACGTATAACGTTATATACTATTACGTACTACCGTATAACGTTATAAACTATTACGTACTAACGTATAACGTTATATAATATTACGTACTAACGTATAACGTTATAAACTATTACGTACTAACGTATAACGTTATATACTATTGCGTACTAACGTATAACGTTATATGCTATTACGTTATAACGTGTAACGTTATAAACTATTACGTACTAACGTATAACGTTATATACTAATACGTTATGACACATAACGTTATATACTATTACGTACTAACGTATAACGTTATGTACAATTACGTTATAACGTATAACGTTATATACTATTACGTACTAACGTATAACGCTATAAACTATTACGTACTAACGTATAACGTTATAAACTATTACGTACTAACGTAAAACGTTATAAAATATTACGTACTAACGTATAACGTTATATACTATTGCGTACTAACGTATAACGTTATATACTATTCCGTACTAACGTATAACGTTATATACTATTGCGTACTAACGTATAACGTTATATGCTATTACGTTATAACGTGTAACGTTATAAACTATTACGTACTAACGTATAACGTTATATACTAATACGTTATGACACATAACGTTATATACTATTACGTACTAACGTATAACGTTGTGTACAATTACGTTATAACGTATAACGTTATATACTATTACGTACTAACGTATAACGCTATAAACTATTACGTACTAACGTATAACGTTATAAACTATTACGTACTAACATATAACGTTATAAAATATTACGTACTAACGTATAACGTTATATACTGTTGCGTACTGACGTATAACGTTATATACTATTACCTACTAACGTATAACGTTATAAACTATTACGTACTAACGTATAACGTTATATACTATTACGTACTAACGTATAACGTTATAAACTATTACGTATAAACGTATAACGTTATATACTATTACGTAATAACGTATAACGTTATGTACTGTTACGTTATGACTTATAACGATATATACTATTACGAACTAACGTATAACGTTATATTCTATTACGTTATGACTTATAACGTTATATATTATTACGTTATAACGTATAATGTTATATACTATTACGAACTAACGTATAACGTTATAAACTATTACGTACTAACGTACAGCGTTATATACTGTTGCGTACTGACGTATAACGTTATATACTATTCCGTACTACCGTATAACGTTATACACTATTACGTATAAACGTATAACGTTATATACTATTACGTACTAACGTATAACGTTATATACTATTACGTACTAACGTATAACGTTATAAACTATTACGTACTAACGTATAACGTTATATACTATTACGAACTAACGTATAACGTTATAAACTATTACGTACTAACGTACAGCGTTATATACTGTTGCGTACTGACGTATAACGTTATATACTATTACGTTATAACGTATGACGTTATATACTATTACGTTATGACTTATAACGATATATACTATTACGTACTAACGTATGACGTTATATACTATTACGTACTAACGTATAACGTTATAAAATATTACGTACTCACGTATAACGTTATATACTGTTGCGTACTGACGTATAACGTTATATACTATTCCGTACTAACGTATAACGTTATACACTATTACGTATAAACGTATACCGTTATATACTATTACGTACTACCGTATAACGTTATAAACTATTACGTACTAACGTATAACGTTATATACTATTACGTACTAACGTATAACGTTATAAACTATTACGTACTAACGTATAACGTTATATACTGTTGCATACTGACGTATAACGTTATATACTATTACGTTATAACGTATAACGTTCTAAACTATTACGTACCTACGTATAACGTTATATACTATTACGTTATGACTTATAACGATATATACTATTGCGTACTAACGTATAACGTTATATACTATTACGTTATAACGTATAACGTTATAAACTATTACGTACCTACGTATAACGTTATATACTATTACGTTATGACTTATAACGATATGTACTATTACGTACTAACGTATAACGTTATAAACTATTACGTACTAACGTATAACGTTATATAGTATTACGAACTAACGTATAACGTTATATACTGTTGCGTACTGACGTATAACGTTATATACTATTACGTTATAACGTATAACGTTATATACTATTACGTTATGACTTATAACGATATATACTATTACGTACTAACGTATGACGTTATATACTATTACGTACTAACGTATAACGTTATAAACTATTACGTACTAACGTATAACGTTATAAAATATTACGTACTAACGTATAACGTTATATACTGTTGCGTACTGACGTATAACGTTATATACTATTCCGTACTAACGTATAACATTATATATTATTACGTTATAACGTATAACGTTATATACTATTACGTACTACCGTATAACGTTATAAACTATTACGTATAAACGTATAACGTTATATACTATTACGTACTAACGTATAACGTTATAAACTATTACGTACTATCGTATAACGTTATATACTATTACGAACTAACGTATATCGTTATAAACTATTACGTACTAACGTATAGCGTTATATACTGTTGCGTACTGACGTATAACGATATATACTATTACGTTATAACGTATAACGTTATATACTATTACGTACTAACGTATGACGTTATATACTATTACGTACTAACGTATAACGTTATAAACTATTACGTACTAACGTATAACGTTATATACTATTACGTACTAACGTATAACGTTATATACTATTACGTACTAACGTATAACGTTATATACTATTACGTACTAACGTATAACGTTATATATTATTACGTTATAACGTATACCGTTATATACTATTACGTACTACCGTATAACGTTATAAACTATTACGTACTAACGTATAACGTTATATACTATTACGTACTAACGTATAACGTTATAAACTATTACGTACTAACGTATAACGTTATATACTGTTGCAAACTGACGTATAACGTTATATACTATTACGTTATAACGTATAACGTTATAAACTATTACGTACCTACGTATAACGTTATATACTATTACGTTATGACTTATAACGATATATACTATTACGTACTAACGTATAACGTTATATATTATTACGTTATAACGTATAACGTTATATACTATTACGTACTACCGTATAACGTTATAAACTATTACGTACTAACGTATAACGTTATATACTATTACGTACTAACGTATAACGTTATAAACTATTACGTACTAACGTATAACGTTATATACTGTTGCGTACTAACGTATAACGTTATATACTATTACGTTATGACTTATAACGTTATATATTATTACGTTATAACGTATAATGTTATATACTATTACGAACTAACGTATAACGTTATAAACTATTACGTACTAACGTACAGCGTTATATACTGTTGCGTACTGACGTATAACGTTATATACTGTTGCGTACTGACGTATAACGTTATATACTATTCCGTACTACCGTATAACGTTATACACTATTACGTATAAACGTATAACGTTATATACTATTACGTACTAACGTATAACGTTATATACTATTACGTACTAACGTATAACGTTATAAACTATTACGTACTAACGTATAACGTTATATACTATTACGAACTAACGTATAACGTTATAAACTATTACGTACTAACGTACAGCGTTATATACTGTTGCGTACTGACGTATAACGTTATATACTATTACGTTATAACGTATAACGTTATATACTATTACGTTATGACTTATAACGATATATACTATTACGTACTAACGTATGACGTTATATACTATTACGTACTAACGTATAACGTTATAAAATATTACGTACTAACGTATAACGTTATATACTGTTGCGTACTGACGTATAACGTTATATACTATTCCGTACTAACGTATAACGTTATACACTATTACGTATAAACGTATACCGTTATATACTATTACGTACTACCGTATAACGTTATAAACTATTACGTACTAACGTATAACGTTATATACTATTACGTACTAAAGTATAACGTTATAAACTATTACGTACTAACGTATAACGTTATATACTGTTGCATACTGACGTATAACGTTATATACTATTACGTTATAACGTATAACGTTCTAAACTATTACGTACCTACGTATAACGTTATATACTATTACGTTATGACTTATAACGATACATACTATTACGTACTAACGTATAACGTTATATATTATTACGTTATAACGTATAACGTTATTTACTATTACGTACTACCGTATAACGTTATAAACTATTACGTACTAACGTATAACGATATATACTATTACGTTATAACGTATAACGTTATATACTATTACGTACTAACGTATGACGTTATATACTATTACGTACTAACGTATAACGTTATACACTATTGCGTACTAACGTATAACGTTATATACTATTACGTTATAACGTATAACGTTATAAACTATTACGTACCTACGTATAACGTTATATACTATTACGTTAGGACTTATAACGATATATACTATTACGTACTAACGTATAACGTTATAAACTATTACGTACTAACGTATAACGTTATATAGTATTACGAACTAACGTATAACGTTATAAACTGTTACGTACTAACGTATAGCGTTATATACTGTTGCGTACTGACGTATAACGTTATATACTATTACGTTATAACGTATAACGTTATATACTATTACGTACTACCGTATAACGTTATAAACTATTACGTATAAACGTATAACGTTATATACTATTACGTACTAACGTATAACGTTATAAACTATTACGTACTATCGTATAACGTTATATACTATTACGAACTAACGTATATCGTTATAAACTATTACGTACTAACGTATAGCGTTATATACTGTTGCGTACTGACGTATAACGATATATACTATTACGTTATAACGTATAACGTTATATAATATTACGTACTAACGTATGACGTTATATACTATTACGTACTAACGTATAACGTTATAAACTATTACGTACTAACGTATAACGTTATATACTATTACGTACTAACGTATAACGTTATATACTATTACGTACTAACGTATAACGTTATATACTATTACGTACTAACGTATAACGTTATATATTATTACGTTATAACGTATACCGTTATATACTATTACGTACTACCGTATAACGTTATAAACTATTACGTACTAACGTATAACGTTATATACTATTACGTACTAACGTATAACGTTATAAACTATTACGTACTAACGTATAACGTTATATACTGTTGCATACTGACGTATAACGTTTTATACTATTACGTTATAACGTATAACGTTATAAACTATTACGTACCTACGTATAACGTTATATACTATTACGTTATGACTTATAACGATATATACTATTACGTACTAACGTATAACGTTATATATTATTACGTTATAACGTATAACGTTATATACTATTACGTACTACCGTATAACGTTATAAACTATTACGTACTAACGTATAACGTTATATACTATTACGTACTAACGTATATCGTTATATACTATTACGAACTAACGTATAACGTTATAAACTGTTACGTACTAACGTATAGCGTTATATACTGTTGCGTACTGACGTATAACGTTATATACTATTACGTTATAACGTATAACGTTATATACTATTACGTTATGACTTATAACGATATATACTATTACGTACTAACGTATGACGTTATATACTATTACGTACTAACGTATGACGTTATATACTATTACGTACTAACGTATAACGTTATAAACTATTACGTACTAACGTATAACGTTATAAACTATTACGTACTAACGTATAACGTTATATACTATTGCGTACTAACGTATAACGTTATATACTATTACGTTATAACGTATAACGTTATATACTATTACGTACTACCGTATAACGTTATAAACTATTACGTACTAACGTATAACGTTATATACTATTACGTATAAACGTATAACGTTATATACTATTACGTACTAACGTATAACGTTATATACTATTACGTACTAACGTATAACGTTATAAACTATTACGTACTAACGTATAACGTTATATACTATTACGAACTAACGTATAACGTTATAAACTATTACGTACTAACGTACAGCGTTATATACTGTTGCGTACTGACGTATAACGTTATATACTATTACGTTATAACGTATAACGTTATATACTATTACGTTATGACTTATAACGATATATACTATTACGTACTAACGTATGACGTTATATACTATTACGTACTAACGTATAACGTTATAAAATATTACGTACTAACGTATAACGTTATATACTGTTGCGTACTGACGTATAACGTTATATATTATTACGTACTAACGTATAACGTTATATACTATTACGTACTAACGTATAACGTTATATACTATTACGAACTAACGTATATCGTTATAAACTATTACGTACTAACGTATAGCGTTATATACTGTTGCGTACTGACGTATAACGATATATACTATTACGTTATAACGTATAACGTTATATACTATTACGTACTAACGTATGACGTTATATACTATTACCTACTAACGTATAACGCTATATACTAATACGTTATGACACATAACGTTATATACTATTACGTACTAACGTATAACGTTGTGTACAATTACGTTGTAACGTATAACGTTATATACTGTTGCGTACTGACGTATAACGTTATATACTATTACGTACTAACGTATAACGTTATATACTATTACGAACTAACGTATATCGTTATAAACTATTACGTACTAACGTATAGCGTTATATACTGTTGCGTACTGACGTATAACGATATATACTATTACGTTATAACGTATAACGTTATATACTATTACGTACTAACGTATGACGTTATATACTATTACCTACTAACGTATAACGCTATAAACTATTACGTACTAACGTATAACGTTATATACTAATACGTTATGACACATAACGTTATATACTATTACGTACTAACGTATAACGTTGTGTACAATTACGTTGTAACGTATAACGTTATATACTATTACGTACTAACGTATAACGCTATAAACTATTACGTACTAACGTATAACGATATAAACTATTACGTACTAACATATAACGTTATAAAATATTACGTACTAACGTATAACGTTATATACTGTTGCGTACTGACGTATAACGTTATATACTATTACGTACTAACGTATAACGTTATAAACTATTACGTACTAACGTATAACGTTATATACTATTACGTACTAACGTATAACGTTATAAACTATTACGTATAAACGTATAACGTTATATACTATTACGTAATAACGTATAACGTTATGTACTATTACGTTATGACTTATAACGATATATACTATTACGAACTAACGTATAACGTTATATACTATTACGTTATGACTTATAACGTTATATATTATTACGTTATAACGTATAATGTTATATACTATTACGAACTAACGTATAACGTTATAAACTATTACGTACTAACGTACAGCGTTATATACTGTTGCGTACTGACGTATAACGTTATATACTGTTGCGTACTGACGTATAACGTTATATACTATTCCGTACTACCGTATAACGTTATACACTATTACGTATAAACGTATAACGTTATATACTATTACGTACTAACGTATAACGTTATATACTATTACGTACTAACGTATAACGTTATAAACTATTACGTACTAACGTATAACGTTATATACTATTACGAACTAACGTATAACGTTATAAACTATTACGTACTAACGTACAGCGTTATATACTGTTGCGTACTGACGTATAACGTTATATACTATTACGTTATAACGTATAACGTTATATACTATTACGTTATGACTTATAACGATATATACTATTACGTACTAACGTATGACGTTATATACTATTACGTACTAACGTATAACGTTATAAAATATTACGTACTAACGTATAACGTTATATACTGTTGCGTACTGACGTATAACGTTATATACTATTCCGTACTAACGTATAACGTTATACACTATTACGTATAAACGTATACCGTTATATACTATTACGTACTACCGTATAACGTTATAAACTATTACGTACTAACGTATAACGTTATATACTATTACGTACTAACGTATAACGTTATAAACTATTACGTACTAACGTATGACGTTATATACTGTTGCATACTGACGTATAACGTTATATACTATTACGTTATAACGTATAACGTTCTAAACTATTACGTACCTACGTATAACGTTATATACTATTACGTTATGACTTATAACGATATATACTATTACGTACTAACGTATAACGTTATATATTATTACGTTATAACGTATAACGTTATATACTATTACGTACTAACGTATAACATTATATATTATTACGTACTAACGTATAACGTTATATACTATTACGTACTAACGTATAACGTTATATACTATTACGAACTAACGTATATCGTTATAAACTATTACGTACTAACGTATAGCGTTATATACTGTTGCGTACTGACGTATAACGATATATACTATTACGTTATAACGTATAACGTTATATACTATTACGTACTAACGTATGACGTTATAAACTATTACCTACTAACGTATAACGTTATATACTGTTGCGTACTGACGTATAACGATATATACTATTACGTTATAACGTATAACGTTATATACTATTACGTACTAACGTATGACGTTATATACTATTACGTACTAACGTATAACGTTATATACTATTGCGTACTAACGTATAACGTTATATACTATTACGTTATAACGTATAACGTTATAAACTATTACGTACCTACGTATAACGTTATATACTATTACGTTATGACTTATAACGATATATACTATTACGTACTAACGTATAACGTTATAAACTATTACGTACTAACGTATAACGTTATATAGTATTACGAACTAACGTATAACGTTATAAACTGTTACGTACTAACGTATAGCGTTATATACTGTTGCGTACTGACGTATAACGTTATATACAATTACGTTATAACGTATAACGTTATATACTATTACGTTATGACTTATAACGATATATACTATTACGTACTAACGTATGACGTTATATACTATTACGTACTAACGTATAACGTTATAAACTATTACGTACTAACGTATAACGTTATAAAATATTACGTACTAACGTATAACGTTATATACTGTTGCGTACTGACGTATAACGTTATATACTATTCCGTACTAACGTATAACATTATATATTATTACCTTATAACGTATAACGTTATATACTATTACGTACTACCGTATAACGTTATAAACTATTACGTATAAACGTATAACGTTATATACTATTACGTACTAACGTATAACGTTATAAACTATTACGTACTATCGTATAACGTTATATACTATTACGAACTAACGTATATCGTTATAAACTATTACGTACTAACGTATAGCGTTATATACTGTTGCGTACTGACGTATAACGATATATACTATTACGTTATAACGTATAACGTTATATACTATTACGTACTAACGTATGACGTTATATACTATTACGTACTAACGTATAACGTTATAAACTATTACGTACTAACGTATAACGTTATATACTGTTACGTACTAACGTATAACGTTATATACTATTACGTACTAGCGTATAACGTTATATACTATTACGTACTAACGTGTAACGTTATATATTATTACGTTATAACGTATACCGTTATATACTATTACGTACTACCGTATAAAGTTATAAACTATTACGTACTAACGTATAACGTTATATACTATTACGTACTAATGTATAACGTTATAAACTATTACGTACTAACGTATAACGTTATATACTGTTGCATACTGACTTATAACGTTATATACTATTACGTTATAACGTATAACGTTATAAACTATTACGTACCTACGTATAACGTTATATACTATTGCGTACTAACGTATAACGTTATATACTATTACGTTATAACGTATAACGTTATAAACTATTACGTACTAACGTATAACGTTATAAACTATTACGTACTAACGTAAAACGTTATAAAATATTACGTACTAACGTATAACGTTATATACTATTACGTACTAACGTATAACGTTATAAACTATTACGTACTAGCGTATAACGTTATATACTATTACGAACTAACGTATAACGTTATAAACTATTACGTTATAACGTATAACGTTATATACTATTACGTACTACCGTATAACGTTATAAAATATTACGTATAAACGTATAACGTTATATACTATTACGTACTAACGTATAACGTTATAAACTATTACGTACTATCGTATAACGTTATATACTATTACGAACTAACGTATATCGTTATAAACTATTACGTTCTAACGTATAGCGTTATATACTGTTGCGTGCTGACGTATAACGATATATACTGTTACGTTATAACGTATAACGTTATATACTATTACGTACTAACGTATGACGTTATATACTATTACGTACTAACGTATAACGTTATAAACTATTACGTACTAACGTATAACGTTATATACTATTACGTACTAACGTATAACGTTATATACTATTACGTACTAACGTATAACGTTATATACTATTACGTACTAACGTATAACGTTATATATTATTACGTTATAACGTATACCGTTATATACTATTACGTACTACCGTATAACGTTATAAACTATTACGTACTAACGTATAACGTTATATACTATTACGTACTAACGTATAACGTTATAAACTATTACGTACTAACGTATAACGTTATATACTGTTGCATACTGACGTATAACGTTATATACTATTACGTTATAACGTATAACGTTCTAAACTATTACGTACCTACGTATAACGTTATATACTATTACGTTATGACTTATAACGATATATACTATTACGTACTAACGTATAACGTTATATATTATTACGTTATAACGTATAACGTTATATACTATTACGTACTACCGTATAACGTTATAAACTATTACGTACTAACGTATAACGTTATATACTATTACGTACTAACGTATAACGTTATATACTATTACGAACTAACGTATATCGTTATAAACTATTACGTACTAACGTATAGCGTTATATACTGTTGCGTACTGACGTATAACGATATATACTATTACGTTATAACGTATAACGTTATATACTATTACGTACTAACGTATGACGTTATATACTATTACGTACTAACGTATAACGTTATATACTATTGCGTACTAACGTATAACGTTATATACTATTACGTTATAACGTATAACGTTATAAACTATTACGTACTAACGTATAACGTTATATACTAATACGTTATGACACATAACGTTATATACTATTACGTACTAACGTATAACGTTGTGTACAATTGCGTTATAACGTATAACGTTATATACTATTACGTACTAACGTATAACGCTATAAACTATTACGTACTAACGTATAACGTTATAAACTATTACGTACCTACGTATAACGTTATATACTATTACGTTATGACTTATAACGATATATACTATTACGTACTAACGTATAACGTTATATATTATTACGTTATAACGTATAACGTTATATACTATTACGTACTACCGTATAACGTTATAAACTATTACGTACTAATGTATAACGTTATATACTATTACGTACTAACGTATAACGTTATAAACTATTACGTACTAACGTATAACGTTATATACTATTGCGTACTAACGTATAACGTTATATGCTATTACGTTATAACGTGTAACGTTATAAACTATTACGTACTAACGTATAACGTTATATACTCATACGTTATGACACATAACGTTATATACTATTACGTACTAACGTATAACGTTATGTACAATTACGTTATAACGTATAACGTTATATACTATTACGTACTACCGTATAACGCTATAAACTATTACGTACTAACGTATAACGTTATAAACTATTACGTACTAACGTAAAACGTTATAAAATATTACGTACTAACGTATAACGTTATATACTATTGCGTACTAACGTATAACGTTATATACTATTCCGTACTAACGTATAACGTTATATACTATTGCGTACTAACGTATAACGTTATATGCTATTACGTTATAACGTGTAACGTTATAAACTATTACGTACTAACGTATAACGTTATATACTAATACGTTATGACACATAACGTTATATACTATTACGTACTAACGTATAACGTTGTGTACAATTGCGTTATAACGTATAACGTTATATACTATTACGTACTAACGTATAACGCTATAAACTATTACGTACTAACGTATAACGTTATAAACTATTACGTACCTACGTATAACGTTATATACTATTACGTTATGACTTATAACGATATATACTATTACGTACTAACGTATAACGTTATATATTATTACGTTATAACGTATAACGTTATATACTATTACGTACTACCGTATAACGTTATAAACTATTACGTACTAATGTATAACGTTATATACTATTACGTACTAACGTATAACGTTATAAACTATTACGTACTAACGTATAACGTTATATACTATTGCGTACTAACGTATAACGTTATATGCTATTACGTTATAACGTGTAACGTTATAAACTATTACGTACTAACGTATAACGTTATATACTCATACGTTATGACACATAACGTTATATACTATTACGTACTACCGTATAACGTTATAAACTATTACGTACTAATGTATAACGTTATATACTATTACGTACTAACGTATAACGTTATAAACTATTACGTACTAACGTATAACGTTATAAACTATTACGTACTAACGTAAAACGTTATAAAATATTACGTACTAACGTATAACGTTATATACTATTGCGTACTAACGTATAACGTTATATACTATTCCGTACTAACGTATAACGTTATATACTATTGCGTACTAACGTATAACGTTATATGCTATTACGTTATAACGTGTAACGTTATAAACTATTACGTACTAACGTATAACGTTATATACTAATACGTTATGACACATAACGTTATATACTATTACGTACTAACGTATAACGTTGTGTACAATTACGTTATAACGTATAACGTTATATACTATTACGTACTAACGTATAACGCTATAAACTATTACGTACTAACGTATAACGTTATAAACTATTACGTACTAACATATAACGTTATAAAATATTACGTACTAACGTATAACGTTATATACTGTTGCGTACTGACGTATAACGTTATATACTATTACGTACTAACGTATAACGTTATAAACTATTACGTACTAACGTATAACGTTATATACTATTACGTACTAACGTATAACGTTATATACTATTACGTACTAACGTATAACGTTATAAACTATTACGTATAAACGTATAACGTTATATACTATTACGTAATAACGTATAACGTTATGTACTATTACGTTATGACTTATAACGATATATACTATTACGAACTAACGTATAACGTTATATACTATTACGTTATGACTTATAACGTTATATATTATTACGTTATAACGTATAATGTTATATACTATTACGAACTAACGCATAACGTTATAAACTATTACGTACTAACGTACAGCGTTATATACTGTTGCGTACTGACGTATAACGTTATATACTATTCCCTACTACCGTATAACGTTATACACTATTACGTATAAACGTATAACGTTATATACTATTACGTACTAACGTATAACGTTATATACTATTACGTACTAACGTATAACGTTATAAACTATTACGTACTAACGTATGACGTTATATACTATTACGTACTAACGTATAACGTTATAAAATATTACGTACTAACGTATAACGTTATATACTGTTGCGTACTGACGTATAACGTTATATACTATTCCGTACTAACGTATAACGTTATACACTATTACGTATAAACGTATACCGTTATATACTATTACGTACTACCGTATAACATTATAAACTATTACGTACTAACGTATAACGTTATATACTATTACGTACTAACGTATAACGTTATAAACTATTACGTACTAACGTATAACGTTATATACTATTACGTACTAACGTATAACGTTATAAACTATTACGTACTAACGTATAACGTTATATACTGTTGCATACTGACGTATAACGTTATATACTATTACGTTATAACGTATAACGTTCTAAACTATTACGTACCTACGTATAACGTTATATACTATTACGTTATGACTTATAACGATATATACTATTACGTACTAACGTATAACGTTATATATTATTACGTTATAACGTATAACGTTATATACTATTACGTACTACCGTATAACGTTATAAACTATTACGTACTAACGTATAACGTTATATACTATTACGTACTACCGTATAACGTTATAAACTATAACGTACTAACGTATAACGTTATATACTATTACGTACTAACGTATAACGTTATATACTATTACGTTATAACGTATAACGTTATAAACTATTACGTACCTACGTATAACGTTATATACTATTACGTTATGACTTATAACGATATATACTATTACGTACTAACGTATAACGTTATAAACTATTACGTACTAACGTATAACGTTATATAGTATTACGAACTAACGTATAACGTTATATACTGTTGCGTACTGACGTATAACGTTATATACTATTACGTTATAACGTATAACGTTATATACTATTACGTTATGACTTATAACGATATATACTATTACGTACTAACGTATGACGTTATATACTATTACGTACTAACGTATAACGTTATAAACTATTACGTACTAACGTATAACGTTATATACTATTACGAACTAACGTATATCGTTATAAACTATTACGTACTAACGTATAACGTTATAAACTATTACGTACTATTGTATAACGTTATATACTATTACGAACTAACGTATATCGTTATAAACTATTACGTACTAACGTATAGCGTTATATACTGTTGCGTACTGACGTATAACGATATATACTATTACGTTATAACGTATAACGTTATATACTATTACGTACTAACGTATGACGTTATATACTATTACGTTATGACTTATAACGATATATACTATTACGTACTAACGTATGACGTTATAAAATATTACGTACTAACGTATAACGTTATATACTGTTGCGTACTGACGTATAACGTTATATACTATTCCGTACTAACGTATAACATTATATATTATTACGTTATAACGTATAACGTTATATACTATTACGTACTACCGTATAACGTTATAAACTATTACGTATAAACGTATAACGTTATATACTTTTACGTACTAACGTATAACGTTATAAACTATTACGTACTATCGTATAACGTTATATACTATTACGAACTAACGTATATCGTTATAAACTATTACGTACTAACGTATAGCGTTATATACTGTTGCGTACTGACGTATAACGATATATACTATTACGTTATAACGTATAACGTTATATACTATTACGTACTAACGTATGACGTTATATACTATTACGTACTAACGTATAACGTTATAAACTATTACGTACTAACGTATAACGTTATATACTATTACGTACTAACGTATAACGTTATATACTATTACGTACTAACGTATAACGTTATATACTATTACGTACTAACGCATAACGTTATATATTATTACGTTATAACGTATACCGTTATATACTATTACGTACTACCGTATAACGTTATAAACTATTACGTACTAACGTATAACGTTATATACTATTACGTACTAACGTATAACGTTATAAACTATTACGTACTAACGTATAACGTTATATACTGTTGCAAACTGACGTATAACGTTATATACTATTACGTTATAACGTATAACGTTATAAACTATTACGTACCTACGTATAACGTTATATACTATTACGTTATGACTTATAACGATATATACTATTACGTTATAACGTATAACGTTATATACTATTACGTACTAACGTATGACGTTATATACTATTACCTACTAACGTATAACGTTATATACTATTGCGTACTAACGTATAACGTTATATACTATTACGTTATAACGTATAACGTTATAAACTATTACGTACCTACGTATAACGTTATATACTATTACGTTATGACTTATAACGATATATACTATTACGTACTAACGTATAACGTTATAAACTATTACGTACTAACGTATAACGTTATATAGTATTACGAACTAACGTATAACGTTATATACTGTTGCGTACTGACGTATAACGTTATATACTATTACGTTATAACGTATAACGTCATATACTATTACGTTATGACTTATAACGATATATACTATTACGTACTAACGTATGACGTTATATACTATTACGTATTAACGTATAACGTTATAAACTATTACGTACTAACGTATAACGTTATAAAATATTACGTACTAACGTATAACGTTATATACTATTCCGTACTAACGTATAACATTATATATTATTACGTTATAACGTATAACGTTATATACTATTACGTACTACCGTATAACGTTATAAACTATTACGTATAAACGTATAACGTTCTATACTATTACGTACTAACGTATAACGTTATAAACTATTACGTACTATCGTATAACGTTATATACTATTACGAACTAACGTATATCGTTATAAACTATTACGTTCTAACGTATAGCGTTATATACTGTTGCGTGCTGACGTATAACGATATATACTGTTACGTTATAACGTATAACGTTATTTACTATTACGTACTAACGTATGACGTTATATACTATTACGTACTAACGTATAACGTTATAAACTATTACGTACTAACGTATAACGTTATATACTGTTGCATACTGACGTATAACGTTATATACTATTACGTTATAACGTATAACGTTCTAAACTATTACGTACCTACGTATAACGTTATATACTATTACGTTATGACTTATAACGATATATACTATTACGTACTAACGTATAACGTTATATATTATTACGTTATAACGTATAACGTTATATACTATTACGTACTACCGTATAACGTTATAAACTATTACGTACTAACGTATAACGTTATATACTATTACGTACTAACGTATAACGTTATATACTATTACGAACTAACGTATATCGTTATAAACTATTACGTACTCACGTATAGCGTTATATACTGTTGCGTACTGACGTATAACGATATATACTATTACGTTATAACGTATAACGTTATATACTATTACGTACTAACGAATGACGTTATATACTATTACGTACTAACGTATAACGTCATATACTATTGCGTACTAACGTATAACGTTATATACTATTACGTTATAACGTATAACGTTATAAACTATTACGTACCTACGTATAACGTTATATACTATTACGTTATGACTTATAACGATATATACTATTACGTACTAACGTATAACGTTATAAACTATTACGTACTAACGTATAACGTTATATAGTATTACGAACTAACGTATAACGTTATAAACTGTTACGTACTAACGTATAGCGTTATATACTGTTGCGTACTGACGTATAACGTTATATACAATTACGTTATAACGTATAACGTTATATACTATTACGTTATGACTTATAACGATATATACTATTACGTACTAACGTATGACGTTATATACTATTACGTACTAACGTATAACGTTATAAACTATTACGTACTAACGTATAACGTTATAAAATATTACGTACTAACGTATAACGTTATATACTGTTGCGTACTGACGTATAACGTTATATACTATTCCGTACTAACGTATAACATTATATATTATTACGTTATAACGTATAACGTTATATACTATTACGTACTACCGTATAACGTTATAAACTATTACGTATAAACGTATAACCTTATATACTATTACGTACTAACGTATAACGTTATAAACTATTACGTACTATCGTATAACGTTATACACTATTACGAACTAACGTATATCGTTATAAACTATTACGTACTAACGTATAGCGTTATATACTGTTGCGTACTGACGTATAACGATATATACTATTACGTTATAACGTATAACGTTATATACTATTACGTACTAACGTATGACGTTATATACTATTACGTACTAACGTATAACGTTATAAACTATTACGTACTAACGTATAACGTTATATACTATTACGTACTAACGTATAACGTTATATACTATTACGTACTAACGTATAACGTTATATACTATTACGTACTAACGTTTAACGTTATATATTATTACGTTATAACGTATACCGTTATATACTATTACGTAATACCGTATAACGTTATAAACTATTACGTACTAACGTATAACGTTATATACTATTACGTACTAATGTATAACGTTATAAACTATTACGTACTAACGTATAACGTTATATACTGTTGCATACTGACTTATAACGTTATATACTATTACGTTATAACGTATAACGTTATAAACTATTACGTACCTACGTATAACGTTATATACTATTACGTTATGACTTATAACGATATATACTATTACGTACTAACGTATAACGTTATATATTATTACGTTATAACGTATAACGTTATATACTATTACGTACTACCGTATAACGTTATAAACTATTACGTACTAACGTATAACGTTATATACTATTACGTACTAACGTATAACGTTATAAACTATTACGTACTAACGTATAACGTTATATACTATTGCGTACTAACGTATAACGTTATATGCTATTACGTTATAACGTGTAACGTTATAAACTATTACGTACTAACGTATAACGTTATATACTAATACGTTATGACACATAACGTTATATACTATTACGTACTAACGTATAACGTTATGTACAATTACGTTATAACGTATAACGTTATATACTATTACGTACTAACGTATAACGCTATAAACTATTACGTACTAACGTATAACGTTATAAACTATTACGTACTAACGTAAAACGTTATAAAATATTACGTACTAACGTATAACGTTATATACTATTGCGTACTAACGTATAACGTTATATACTATTCCGTACTAACGTATAACGTTATATACTATTGCGTACTAACGTATAACGTTATATGCTATTACGTTATAACGTGTAACGTTATAAACTATTACGTACTAACGTATAACGTTATATACTAATACGTTATGACACATAACGTTATATACTATTACGTACTAACGTATAACGTTGTGTACAATTACGTTATAACGTATAACGTTATATACTATTACGTACTAACGTATAACGCTATAAACTATTACGTACTAACGTATAACGTTATAAACTATTACGTACTAACATATAACGTTATAAAATATTACGTACTAACGTATAACGTTATATACTGTTGCGTACTGACGTATAACGTTATATACTATTACGTACTAACGTATAACGTTATAAACTATTACGTACTAACGTATAACGTTATATACTATTACGTACTAACGTATAACGTTATAAACTATTACGTATAAACGTATAACGTTATATACTATTACGTAATAACGTATAACGTTATGTACTGTTACGTTATGACTTATAACGATATATACTATTACGAACTAACGTATAACGTTATATACTATTACGTTATGACTTATAACGTTATATATTATTACGTTATAACGTATAATGTTATATACTATTACGAACTAACGTATAACGTTATAAACTATTACGTACTAACGTACAGCGTTATATACTGTTGCGTACTGACGTATAACGTTATATACTATTCCGTACTACCGTATAACGTTATACACTATTACGTATAAACGTATAACGTTATATACTATTACGTACTAACGTATAACGTTATATACTATTACGTACTAACGTATAACGTTATAAACTATTACGTACTAACGTATAACGTTATATACTATTACGAACTAACGTATAACGTTATAAACTATTACGTACTAACGTACAGCGTTATATACTGTTGCGTACTGACGTATAACGTTATATACTATTACGTTATAACGTATGACGTTATATACTATTACGTTATGACTTATAACGATATATACTATTACGTACTAACGTATGACGTTATATACTATTACGTACTAACGTATAACGTTATAAAATATTACGTACTAACGTATAACGTTATATACTGTTGCGTACTGACGTATAACGTTATATACTATTCCGTACTAACGTATAACGTTATACACTATTACGTATAAACGTATACCGTTATATACTATTACGTACTACCGTATAACGTTATAAACTATTACGTACTAACGTATAACGTTATATACTATTACGTACTAACGTATAACGTTATAAACTATTACGTACTAACGTATAACGTTATATACTGTTGCATACTGACGTATAACGTTATATACTATTACGTTATAACGTATAACGTTCTAAACTATTACGTACCTACGTATAACGTTATATACTATTACGTTATGACTTATAACGATATATACTATTGCGTACTAACGTATAACGTTATATACTATTACGTTATAACGTATAACGTTATAAACTATTACGTACCTACGTATAACGTTATATACTATTACGTTATGACTTATAACGATATGTACTATTACGTACTAACGTATAACGTTATAAACTATTACGTACTAACGTATAACGTTATATAGTATTACGAACTAACGTATAACGTTATATACTGTTGCGTACTGACGTATAACGTTATATACTATTACGTTATAACGTATAACGTTATATACTATTACGTTATGACTTATAACGATATATACTATTACGTACTAACGTATGACGTTATATACTATTACGTACTAACGTATAACGTTATAAACTATTACGTACTAACGTATAACGTTATAAAATATTACGTACTAACGTATAACGTTATATACTGTTGCGTACTGACGTATAACGTTATATACTATTCCGTACTAACGTATAACATTATATATTATTACGTTATAACGTATAACGTTATATACTATTACGTACTACCGTATAACGTTATAAACTATTACGTATAAACGTATAACGTTATATACTATTACGTACTAACGTATAACGTTATAAACTATTACGTACTATCGTATAACGTTATATACTATTACGAACTAACGTATATCGTTATAAACTATTACGTACTAACGTATAGCGTTATATACTGTTGCGTACTGACGTATAACGATATATACTATTACGTACTAACGTATAACGTTATATACTATTACGTACTAACGTATAACGTTATATATTATTACGTTATAACGTATACCGTTATATACTATTACGTACTACCGTATAACGTTATAAACTATTACGTACTAACGTATAACGTTATATACTATTACGTACTAACGTATAACGTTATAAACTATTACGTACTAACGTATAACGTTATATACTGTTGCAAACTGACGTATAACGTTATATACTATTACGTTATAACGTATAACGTTATAAACTATTACGTACCTACGTATAACGTTATATACTATTACGTTATGACTTATAACGATATATACTATTACGTACTAACGTATAACGTTATAAAATATTACGTACTAACGTATAACGTTATATACTGTTGCGTACTGACGTATAACGTTATATACTATTCCGTACTAACGTATAACGTTATACACTATTACGTATAAACGTATACCGTTATATACTATTACGTACTACCGTATAACGTTATAAACTATTACGTACTAACGTATAACGTTATATACTATTACGTACTAACGTATAACGTTATAAACTATTACGTACTAACGTATAACGTTATATACTGTTGCATACTGACGTATAACGTTATATACTATTACGTTATAACGTATAACGTTCTAAACTATTACGTACCTACGTATAACGTTATATACTATTACGTTATGACTTATAACGATATATACTATTGCGTACTAACGTATAACGTTATATACTATTACGTTATAACGTATAACGTTATAAACTATTACGTACCTACGTATAACGTTATATACTATTACGTTATGACTTATAACGATATGTACTATTACGTACTAACGTATAACGTTATAAACTATTACGTACTAACGTATAACGTTATATAGTATTACGAACTAACGTATAACGTTATATACTGTTGCGTACTGACGTATAACGTTATATACTATTACGTTATAACGTATAACGTTATATACTATTACGTTATGACTTATAACGATATATACTATTACGTACTAACGTATGACGTTATATACTATTACGTACTAACGTATAACGTTATAAACTATTACGTACTAACGTATAACGTTATAAAATATTACGTACTAACGTATAACGTTATATACTGTTGCGTACTGACGTATAACGTTATATACTATTCCGTACTAACGTATAACATTATATATTATTACGTTATAACGTATAACGTTATATACTATTACGTACTACCGTATAACGTTATAAACTATTACGTATAAACGTATAACGTTATATACTATTACGTACTAACGTATAACGTTATAAACTATTACGTACTATCGTATAACGTTATATACTATTACGAACTAACGTATATCGTTATAAACTATTACGTACTAACGTATAGCGTTATATACTGTTGCGTACTGACGTATAACGATATATACTATTACGTACTAACGTATAACGTTATATACTATTACGTACTAACGTATAACGTTATATATTATTACGTTATAACGTATACCGTTATATACTATTACGTACTACCGTATAACGTTATAAACTATTACGTACTAACGTATAACGTTATATACTATTACGTACTAACGTATAACGTTATAAACTATTACGTACTAACGTATAACGTTATATACTGTTGCAAACTGACGTATAACGTTATATACTATTACGTTATAACGTATAACGTTATAAACTATTACGTACCTACGTATAACGTTATATACTATTACGTTATGACTTATAACGATATATACTATTACGTACTAACGTATAACGTTATATATTATTACGTTATAACGTATAACGTTATATACGAGGGTGATTCAAATATAAACGAGACTTTATTTTCTGAGCGCGTAAATTTAAAGGGAGCGAGCGGACGCTTCTAGTGTGCATTGGTTGGGATGTCAGGAGTGGGGAGAGCAGGCCGTTGTCCAGTTCAGACACGTTTGGCGGTAGTATTCAAGATGTCAGAGCAACAAGTACACCTCTCAGTTGCGCAACGCATTATTATTAAATTTCTCACACATGAAGGCGTCAAACCAATAGAAATTCTGCAAAGATTGACTGCACAGTTCGGGGATCAGACACTGTCAAGGGCTCGCGTGTTTGCCTGGCATAAGAATTTCAAGGAAGGACGTGAACTGGTTGAAAATGTGGAACATGTTCGTCGTCCTCGAACCAGCATTACGGAGGAGAACATTCGCACGTTTTTTTCGACCGGCGTGGCGTTTTGCACATTGATTTTTTGCATGAGCGTCGCACAATAAATGCTGCTTATTACTGTGAGCTTTTGAGGGAGGCAAAGGTTGCTTATCGTTCGAAAAGGCGTAACCAACCGATTCGAGACGTCATTCTCCTCCACGACAACGCCAGGCCTCATACAGCAGCTCTAACCTGCACAACATTAGAGGAAATAAGGTGGACTCCACTTGATCATCCTCCCTACAGTCCTGACCTATCGCCCTGCGATTTCCATCTCTTCGGACCGCTTAAAGAAGCACTAGGAGGACAACGATTCCAAGACGACGCGGCGGTGGAGGCCTTTGTGCGCAATTGGCTTCTGACACAGCACTCTTCTTTTTACGATGCTGGGATCAAAAATCTCCCAATCCGCTGGGAAAAATGCATTTCCAAAGCAGGAGACTATGTTGAAAAATAATATGTGCTTGGCTATGTTATTTCACTGAATAAAATTATTTTAAAAATAAAGTCTCGTTTATATTTGAGTCACCCTCGTACTATTACGTACTACCGTATAACGTTATAAACTATTACGTACTAACGTATAACGTTATATACTATTACGTACTAACGTATAACGTTATAAACTATTACGTACTAACGTATAACGTTATATACTATTGCGTACTAACGTATAACGTTATATACTATTACGTTATGACTTATAACGTTATATATTATTACGTTATAACGTATAATGTTATATACTATTACGAACTAACGTATAACGTTATAAACTATTACGTACTAACGTACAGCGTTATATACTGTTGCGTACTGACGTATAACGTTATATACTGTTGCGTACTGACGTATAACGTTATATACTATTCCGTACTACCGTATAACGTTATACACTATTACGTATAAACGTATAACGTTATATACTATTACGTACTAACGTATAACGTTATATACTATTACGTACTAACGTATAACGTTATAAACTATTACGTACTAACGTATAACGTTATATACTATTACGAACTAACGTATAACGTTATAAACTATTACGTACTAACGTACAGCGTTATATACTGTTGCGTACTGACGTATAACGTTATATACTATTACGTTATAACGTATAACGTTATAAACTATTACGTACTAACGTATAACGTTATATACTATTACGTACTAACGTATAACGTTATAAACTATTACGTACTAACGTATAACGTTATATACTGTTGCATACTGACGTATAACGTTATATACTATTACGTTATAACGTATAACGTTATATACTGTTGCATACTGACGTATAACGTTATATACTATTACGTTATAACGTATAACGTTCTAAACTATTACGTACCTACGTATAACGTTATATACTATTACGTTATGACTTATAACGATATATACTATTACGTACTAACGTATAACGTTATGTATTATTACGTTATAACGTATAACGTTATTTACTATTACGTACTACCGTATAACGTTATAAACTATTACGTACTAACGTATAACGATATATACTATTACGTTATAACGTATAACGTTATATACTATTACGTACTAACGTATGACGTTATATACTATTACGTACTAACGTATAACGTTATAAACTATTACGTACTAACGTATAACGTTATATACTATTACGTACTAACGTATAACGTTATATACTATTACGTACTAACGTATAACGTTATATACTATTACGTACTAACGTTTAACGTTATATATTATTACGTTATAACGTATACCGTTATATACTATTACGTAATACCGTATAACGTTATAAACTATTACGTACTAACGTATAACGTTATATACTATTACGTACTAATGTATAACGTTATAAACTATTACGTACTAACGTATAACGTTATATACTGTTGCATACTGACTTATAACGTTATATACTATTACGTTATAACGTATAACGTTATAAACTATTACGTACCTACGTATAACGTTATATACTATTACGTTATGACTTATAACGATATATACTATTACGTACTAACGTATAACGTTATATATTATTACGTTATAACGTATAACGTTATATACTATTACGTACTACCGTATAACGTTATAAACTATTACGTACTAACGTATAACGTTATATACTATTACGTACTAACGTATAACGTTATAAACTATTACGTACTAACGTATAACGTTATATACTATTGCGTACTAACGTATAACGTTATATGCTATTACGTTATAACGTGTAACGTTATAAACTATTACGTACTAACGTATAACGTTATATACTAATACGTTATGACACATAACGTTATATACTATTACGTACTAACGTATAACGTTATGTACAATTACGTTATAACGTATAACGTTATATACTATTACGTACTAACGTATAACGCTATAAACTATTACGTACTAACGTATAACGTTATAAACTATTACGTACTAACGTAAAACGTTATAAAATATTACGTACTAACGTATAACGTTATATACTATTGCGTACTAACGTATAACGTTATATACTATTCCGTACTAACGTATAACGTTATATACTATTGCGTACTAACGTATAACGTTATATGCTATTACGTTATAACGTGTAACGTTATAAACTATTACGTACTAACGTATAACGTTATATACTAATACGTTATGACACATAACGTTATATACTATTACGTACTAACGTATAACGTTGTGTACAATTACGTTATAACGTATAACGTTATATACTATTACGTACTAACGTATAACGCTATAAACTATTACGTACTAACGTATAACGTTATAAACTATTACGTACTAACATATAACGTTATAAAATATTACGTACTAACGTATAACGTTATATACTGTTGCGTACTGACGTATAACGTTATATACTATTACGTACTAACGTATAACGTTATAAACTATTACGTACTAACGTATAACGTTATATACTATTACGTACTAACGTATAACGTTATAAACTATTACGTATAAACGTATAACGTTATATACTATTACGTAATAACGTATAACGTTATGTACTGTTACGTTATGACTTATAACGATATATACTATTACGAACTAACGTATAACGTTATATACTATTACGTTATGACTTATAACGTTATATATTATTACGTTATAACGTATAATGTTATATACTATTACGAACTAACGTATAACGTTATAAACTATTACGTACTAACGTACAGCGTTATATACTGTTGCGTACTGACGTATAACGTTATATACTATTCCGTACTACCGTATAACGTTATACACTATTACGTATAAACGTATAACGTTATATACTATTACGTACTAACGTATAACGTTATATACTATTACGTACTAACGTATAACGTTATAAACTATTACGTACTAACGTATAACGTTATATACTATTACGAACTAACGTATAACGTTATAAACTATTACGTACTAACGTACAGCGTTATATACTGTTGCGTACTGACGTATAACGTTATATACTATTACGTTATAACGTATGACGTTATATACTATTACGTTATGACTTATAACGATATATACTATTACGTACTAACGTATGACGTTATATACTATTACGTACTAACGTATAACGTTATAAAATATTACGTACTAACGTATAACGTTATATACTGTTGCGTACTGACGTATAACGTTATATACTATTCCGTACTAACGTATAACGTTATACACTATTACGTATAAACGTATACCGTTATATACTATTACGTACTACCGTATAACGTTATAAACTATTACGTACTAACGTATAACGTTATATACTATTACGTACTAACGTATAACGTTATAAACTATTACGTACTAACGTATAACGTTATATACTGTTGCATACTGACGTATAACGTTATATACTATTACGTTATAACGTATAACGTTCTAAACTATTACGTACCTACGTATAACGTTATATACTATTACGTTATGACTTATAACGATATATACTATTGCGTACTAACGTATAACGTTATATACTATTACGTTATAACGTATAACGTTATAAACTATTACGTACCTACGTATAACGTTATATACTATTACGTTATGACTTATAACGATATGTACTATTACGTACTAACGTATAACGTTATAAACTATTACGTACTAACGTATAACGTTATATAGTATTACGAACTAACGTATAACGTTATATACTGTTGCGTACTGACGTATAACGTTATATACTATTACGTTATAACGTATAACGTTATATACTATTACGTTATGACTTATAACGATATATACTATTACGTACTAACGTATGACGTTATATACTATTACGTACTAACGTATAACGTTATAAACTATTACGTACTAACGTATAACGTTATAAAATATTACGTACTAACGTATAACGTTATATACTGTTGCGTACTGACGTATAACGTTATATACTATTCCGTACTAACGTATAACATTATATATTATTACGTTATAACGTATAACGTTATATACTATTACGTACTACCGTATAACGTTATAAACTATTACGTATAAACGTATAACGTTATATACTATTACGTACTAACGTATAACGTTATAAACTATTACGTACTATCGTATAACGTTATATACTATTACGAACTAACGTATATCGTTATAAACTATTACGTACTAACGTATAGCGTTATATACTGTTGCGTACTGACGTATAACGATATATACTATTACGTACTAACGTATAACGTTATATACTATTACGTACTAACGTATAACGTTATATATTATTACGTTATAACGTATACCGTTATATACTATTACGTACTACCGTATAACGTTATAAACTATTACGTACTAACGTATAACGTTATATACTATTACGTACTAACGTATAACGTTATAAACTATTACGTACTAACGTATAACGTTATATACTGTTACGTTATAACGTATAACGTTATATACTACTACGTACTAACGTATAACGTTATATAGTATTACGTTATAACGTATAACGTTATATACTATTACGTACTAACGTATAACGTTATATACTATTGCGTACTAACGTATAACGTTATATACTATTTCGTTATAACGTATAACGTTATAAACTGTTACGTACTAACGTATAACGTTATATACCATTACGTTATGACTTATAACGTGATAAACTATTACGTACTAACGTATAACGTTATATAATATTACGTTATAACGTATAACGTTATATACTATTACGTACTAACGTATAACGTTATATAGTATTACGTTATAATGTATAACGTTATATACTGTTACGTACTAGCGTATAATGTTATAAACTATTACGTACTAACATATAACGTTATATACTATTACGTTATAACGTATAACGTTACAAACTATTACGTACTAACGTATAACGTTATATAGTATTACGTTATAACGTATAACGTTATATACTATTACGTACTAACGTATAACGTTATATACTATTGCGTACTAACGTATAACGTTATATACTATTTCGTTATAACGTATAACGTTATAAACTGTTACGTACTAACGTATAACGTTATATACCATTACGTTATGACTTATAACGTGATAAACTATTACGTACTAACGTATAACGTTATATAATATTACGTTATAACGTATAACGTTATATACTATTACGTACTAACGTATAACGTTATATATTATTACGTTATAACGTATAACGTTATATACTATTACGTACTAACGTATAACGTTATATACTATTACGTTATGACTTATAACGTTATATACTATTACGTACTGACGTATAACGTTATATACTATTACGTACTAACGTATAACGTTATATACTATTACGTTATGACTTATAACGTGATAAACTATTACGTACTAACGTATAACGTTATATAATATTACGTTATAACGTATAACGTTATATACTATTACGTACTAACGTATAACGTTATATATTATTACGTTATAACGTATAACGTTATATACTATTACGTACTAACGTATAACGTTATATACTATTACGTTATGACTTATAACGTTATATACTATTACGTACTGACGTATAACGTTATATACTATTACATACTACCGTATAACGTTATAAACTATAACGTACTAACGTATAACGTTATATACTATTACGTACTAACGTATAACGTTATATAGTATTACGTTATAACGTATAACGTTACAAACTATTACGTACTAACGTATAACGTTATATACTATTACGTTATAACGTATAACGTTACAAACTATTACGTACTAACGTATAACGTTATATAC
>CAXAQV010000019.1:7500-22500 GCA_963971185.1 Bombus muscorum
TCCTTGCGCACGTCCACCAACTCTGAAACGTTCTAAGACGAACGGACGGCGGGGCACTGACGACGCAACAAGGGACAGAGAGAGACAGAGGTAGGTTGCACGAGCCTCCCGTGAACACGATAGATTTTGTATATTTGCATCGAGCATGCCGACGATTCTGCCACGAATGGTGCTTCGGCACTACACCGCAACGAACGCCGACGAACGTCCAACAATCGCTCGTACGTCGCGTACGAGCCCTCGACTGCTCTTTTATTTCGTATCCTTCTTCTTACGCACGTCCACCAACTCTGAAACGTTCTAAGACGAA
This sequence comes from Bombus muscorum, assembly GCA_963971185.1. Taxonomy (NCBI): domain Eukaryota; kingdom Metazoa; phylum Arthropoda; class Insecta; order Hymenoptera; family Apidae; genus Bombus; species Bombus muscorum. The sequence continues at coordinate 7,811 of CAXAQV010000019.1, forward strand.
CGGACGGCGGGGCACTGACGACGCAACAAGGGACAGAGAAGATACAGACCGAGAGCAACGATACGCAACGCAAGCAGTCTTAGGTTTACGTGAGCAACCCTCAGCCAGGCGTGGTCCAGGAATTGTATCCGTGGACCGCAATGTGCGTTCGAAATGTCGATGTTCATGTGTCCTGCAGTTCACACGTTGACGCGCAATTAGCTGCGTTCTTCATCGACCCACGAGCCAAGTGATCCACCGTTCAGGGTAATCTTTTATGTATTTTGCCATTTTTGTGTAGCATATGTACTCATGTACTCCGTACTCTGATTCTCGGTTCCGAAGAAGCCGATATCCGCACGTCCGACCAACGGGAATCGGCATAGCGGAAGTCGCCGTGTATGATCGACGACACGAAAAAAGAAAAACGTTCGACACGAATTCGGCGGACTGCGCGGACGCGCCCGCCGAACGGGCGCAAAGAACTTTGAAACCGTCGAGATCGAGGCTCCATTCGTCAGGAAACGACGGGGATGTACACCCGATTCTGAATCCTCTGTACAGCACAAGATCTCGCGAAGAAATACGCAAAGTGGCTAGCCCATGATTTCTCAAGATATAAAGATCGACGATAGATGCGTTCCTCTCTCGTCCGATTATTCGCAGCAAAAAGCCGGCGAATCTCCGTCGTTCGGGCATAAAAAAAAAAATGGGACGCACGGTCGTCGTCGTAGCGAACCTCGCGCGGTCGTTTCTTCCCGACATCCAGAAGCAGAGTTTGAAAAACTCTGGCGACGGCACGGGGCATGTGACTCACGACAACGAGGATACACTACGGACGGCCGGCGTCCCCTCTGATTCGACGAGATTTCTTCGTTCGTTCGGGCATAAAAAAAAAATGGGACGCGCGGTCGTCGTCGTAGCAGTCCTCGCGCGGTCGTTTCTTCCCAACATCCAGAAGCAGAGTTTGAAAAACTCTAGCGACGGCACGGGGCATGTGACTCACGACAACGAGGCTGCTACGGACGGCCGGCGTCCCCTCTGACTCGACGCAATCTCTTCGTTCGTTCGGGCATAAAAAAAAAATGGGACGCGCGGTCGTCTTCGTAGTAGTCCTCGCGCGGTCTTCTTCTCTTCCCAATATCCAGAAGCAGAGTTTGCAAAACTCTGGCGACGGCACGGGGCATTCGAGACTCACGACAACGAGGCTACTACGGACGGCCGGCGTCCCCTCTGATTCGACGCAATTTCTTCGTTCGTTCGGGCATAAAAAAAATGGGACGCGCGGTCGTCGTAGCGGTCCTCGCGCGGTCGTTTCTTCCCAATATCCAGAAGCAGAGTTTGAAAAACTGTTGCGACGGCACGGGGCATGTGACTCACGACAACGAGGCTGCTACGGACGGCCGGCGTCCCCTCTGAACGAACTTTGTTCGTTCGTTCAGGTATAAAAAAAAATTCGATGGGACGCACGGTCGTCTTAGTTCTCGCGCGGTCTTCTTCTCTTCCCAACATCCAGAAGCAGAGTTTGAAAAACTCTAGCGACGGCACGGGGCATTCGAGACTCACGACAACGAGGACATAGACGGCCGGCGTCCCCTCCGAACAAAACGTTGGTCGAGATCAGGTATAAAAAAAAAAATTCGATGGAACGCGCACGGTCGTCCTCTCCTCGCGCGGTCGTTTCTTCCCAATATCCAGAAGCAGAGTTTGAAAAACTCTGGCGACGGCACGGGGCATTTGACTCACGACAACGAGGAGATGGACGGCCGGCGGTTCCCTCCGAACAGACTTGGAGCGTTCGTTCAGGTATAAAAAAAAATTCGATGGGACGCACGGTCGTCCTCCTCGCGCGGTCGTTTCTTCCCAACATCCAGAAGCAGAGTTTGAAAAACTCTGGCGACGGCACGGGGCATGTGACTCACGACAACGAGGATACGGACTACCGGCGTCCCCTCTGAACAAACTTTGGTCGAGATCAGGTATAAAAAAAAAATTCGATGGGACGCGCACGGTCGTCCTCCTCGCGCGGTCGTTTCTTCCCGATATCCAGAAGCAGAGTTTGAAAAACTGTTGCGACGGCACGGGGCATGTGACTCACGACAACGAGGAGATAGACGGCCGGCGTCCCCTCCGAACAAAACTTTGGTCGAGATCAGGTATAAAAAAAATTCGATGGAACGCGCACGGTCGTCCTCCTCGCGCGGTCGTTTCTTCCCGATATCCAGAAGCAGAGTTTGAAAAACTGTTGCGACGGCACGGGGCATATGACTCTCGACAACGAGGAAATAGACGGCCGGCGGTCCCCTCCGAACATACGGCGACCACGACGACTTAAGCGCGAAAAATCGCGACGAAAAGGAACGCATCTCCGTTCAGGTATGTGTGTGCGAGTGTTTAAAAAAAAATTCGATGGGACGCACGGTCGAGTCGTAGTGGTCCTCGCGCGGTCGTTTCTTCCCAATATCCAGAAGCAGAGTTTGAAAAACTGTTGCGACGGCACGGGGCATTTGACTCACGACAACGAGGATACCACGGACGGCCGGCGTCCCCTCTGAACGGGTCGACGAGACGATGGTAGATGAGACGAACTAAAAAAAGTTCGGTTGTTCAGGCATAAAAAAAAAATGGGACGCACGGTCGTCGTCGTAGTCCTCGCGCGGTCTTCTTCTCTTCCCAATATCCAGAAGCAGAGTTTGAAAAACTCTGGCGACGGCACGGGGCATTCGAGACTCACGACAACGAGGATACTACGGACGGCCGGCGTCCCCTCTGCATCGAGACAATTTCTTCGTTCGTTCAGGCATAAAAAAAAAATGGGACGCGCGGTCGTCTTCGTAGTAGTCCTCGCGCGGTCTTCTTCTCTTCCCAATATCCAGAAGCAGAGTTTGAAAAACTCTGGCGACGGCACGGGGCATTCGAGACTCACGACAACGAGGCTACTACGGACGGCCGGCGTCCCCTCTGCATCGAGACAATTTCTTCGTTCGTTCAGGTATAAAAAAAAAATGGGACGCGCGGTCGTCGTAGTCCTCGCGCGGTCTTCTTCTCTTCCCAATATCCAGAAGCAGAGTTTGAAAAACTCTAGCGACGGCACGGGGCATTCGAGACTCACGACAACGAGGACATAGACGGCCGGCGTCCCCTCCGATACAACTTTGGTCGTTCAGGTGTTAGAAAAATTCGATGGCACGCACGGTAGTCGTAGTTCTCGCGCTGTCGTTTCTTCCCAATAACCAGAAGCAGAGTTTGAAAAACTGTTGCGACGGCACGGGGCATACGACTCGCGACGAGGAACATAGACTACCGGCGTCCCCTCTGAACAAACTTTGGTCGATCAGGTGTTAGAAAAATTCGATGGCACGCACGGTCGTCTTAGTTCTCGCGCTGTCGTTTCTTCCCAATATCCAGAAGCAGAGTTTGAAAAACTGTTGCGACGGCACGGGGCATACGACTCGCGACGAGGAACATAGACGCTACCGGCGTCCCCTCTGAACGGACTTTGGTCGTTCAGGTGTTAGAAAAATTCGATGGCACGCACGGTCGTCGTGGTTCTCGCGCTGTCGTTTCTTCCCAATATCCAGAAGCAGAGTTTGAAAAACTGTTGCGACGGCACGGGGCATACGACTCGCGACGAGGAACATAGACTGCCGGCGTCCCCTCTGAACAAACTTTGGTCGATGAGGTATAAAAAAAAAATTCGATGGGACGCACGGTCGTCGTAGTTCTCGCGCTGTCGTTTCTTCCCAATGTCCAGAAGCAGAGTTTGAAAAACTGTTGCGACGGCACGGGGCATACGACTCGCGACGAGGAACATAGACGCTACCGGCGTCCCCTCTGAACGGACTTTGGTCGTTCAGGTGTTAGAAAAATTCGATGGCACGCACGGTCGTCGTGGTTCTCGCGCTGTCGTTTCTTCCCAATATCCAGAAGCAGAGTTTGAAAAACTGTTGCGACGGCACGGGGCATACGACTCGCGACGAGGAACATAGACGCTACCGGCGTCCCCTCTGAACAAACTTTGGTCGATGAGGTATAAAAAAAAATTCGATGGTACGCACGGTCGTCGTAGTTCTCGCGCTGTCGTTTCTTCCCAATATCCAGAAGCAGAGTTTGAAAAACTGTTGCGACGGCACGGGGCATACGACTCGCGACGAGGAACATAGACGCTACCGGCGTCCCCTCTGAACAAACTTTGGTCGATCAGGTGTTAGAAAAATTCGATGGCACGCACGGCCGTCTTAGATCTCGCCCGGTCTTCTTCTCTTCCCAATATCCAGAAGCAGAGTTTGAAAAACTCTAGCGACGGCACGGGGCATTCGAGACTCACGACAACGAGGTAATAGACACTACCGGCGTCCCCTCTGAACGGACTTTGGTCGATATCAGGTGTTAGAAAAATTCGATGGGACGCACGGTCGTCTTAGATCTCGCCCGGTCTTCTTCTCTTCCCAATATCCAGAAGCAGAGTTTGAAAAACTCTAGCGACGGCACGGGGCATTCGAGACTCACGACAACGAGGTAATAGACACTACCGGCGTCCCCTCTGATACAACTTTGGTCGTTCAGGTATAAAAAAAAAATTCGATGGAACGCACGGTCGTCCTCTCCCAGCGCTGTCGTTTCTTCCCAATATCCAGAAGCAGAGTTTGAAAAACTGTTGCGACGGCACGGGGCATACGACTGGCGACGAGGAGATAGACTGCCGGCGTTCCCTCTGATCGAACTAAAAGTCTTTTCTCTCTACCATCACTCGCATATGGTATACATCTTTTCGGGCCAACATCCACTCTATGCGTTTTCTTTCCTGGTTACCCGATCCACGAGTAAGATACGTACTCCGTGGTTTCGCTTGTCGAACCACCTTCGTATATCGAACGCCGTTGAGACGAACGACAACGAAACGACATTCGAAGAGCACACGCCCTATGGGTAGGAAGCTCGTTTAGAAGAACGACGAGTTTGGAGAGACACGCGAGATAGCTGGAGACGCGCAGAGAAGATCTGCGGCTCGCTACTCGCGTTCCGTCTAACTGCGTCGACTCGTTAGAGGCTTCGTTCGATCCCAAAGAGGAGTCTTCGATATGTCCCGTTGCTAGGAGGAGACATAAGCAACACAGACCACGAAATATAGAAGAGGTTGGGTGAGAGCAAGATCTCTCCGACACGAGGCACTTTAGAGATTTTAGTTGTAATATTATTTGCTCGTTCGTTCGTTTTCCACGGTGCAAAGACGAAATACGAGATCGTGACGGCGGGTCCTTCTGTGTACGACCTCACGCAGGCGCCTCGACCGGCATTTCTCCTTACACGTGGCCTCCACTATAACTTTTTATATACGTGTATTTGCCAAGTTCCCATCATTTTCATTATTATATGTTATCCAGCCAAGTTCTTATATTCATCATTACATGTTCGCTATTACATGTTCGTTATTATATGTTCGTTGCTATTGGTTGCCAGCCAAAGTTTTATATTATTCGCAGACGGCGGGTCTTTCTGTCTTACGACCTCACGCAGGCGCCTCGAATAATTTTAGTTTAGTTTCATATATATATAATATGTATTTGCCCCATTTGTATTTGCACGGTACTTGTATTTGCATTTGTACATCTCTTCATCCCGATGATCGAGAGAGAGTGCCTCACCTTCTCTTCGTATAGTTTCGTAGAGCTGGAAGAGTCTGTCTCCTCCTTGTAATTATTTTTGCTAACGGAGCACGTTCAAGAAAGCCATAAGGAGATTCGTGTCCGTAGCCAGTGTGTTATTTGTCCAAAGTATATAGCTTGTTAATACGTCGTATATACTTTACGGGTCGATACAGGAGGAGTACGGCTCCCGACCGACCCCGCCATCTCTCATCATCATCACAACAGTGTTTGGTCAAATTCTTTGTGATTCTTTCGTTAATGATCCTTCCGCAGGTTCACCTACGGAAACCTTGTTACGACTTTTACTTCCTCTAAATGATCAAGTTTGGTCATCTTCCCGGTAACATCGGCAATGCTTATCACATTGGCCGCGCACCAGTCCGAAGACCTCACTAAATCATTCAATCGGTAGTAGCGACGGGCGGTGTGTACAAAGGGCAGGGACGTAATCAACGCGAGCTTATGACTCGCGCTTACTGGGAATTCCTCGTTCATGGGGAATAATTGCAAGCCCCAATCCCTAGCACGAAGGAGGTTCAGCGGGTTACCCGGGCCTTTCGGCCAGGGAAAACACGCTGATTCCTTCAGTGTAGCGCGCGTGCGGCCCAGAACATCTAAGGGCATCACAGACCTGTTATTGCTCAATCTCGTGCGGCTAGAAGCCGCCTGTTCCTCTAAGAAGATTTATTTGTACGTTGATAGTAAAAACCCGCCGACCGAAGCCGGGGGCCTTCGAGATATCATAAGTTACGTCTATTTAGCAGGCTAGAGTCTCGTTCGTTATCGGAATTAACCAGACAAATCGCTCCACCAACTAAGAACGGCCATGCACCACCACCCACCGAATCAAGAAAGAGCTATCAATCTGTCAATCCTTCCGGTGTCTGGGCCTGGTGAGGTTTCCCGTGTTGAGTCAAATTAAGCCGCAGGCTCCACTCCTGGTGGTGCCCTTCCGTCAATTCCTTTAAGTTTCAGCTTTGCAACCATACTTCCCCCGGAACCCAAAAGCTTTGGTTTCCCGGAAGCTGCCCGCCGAGTCATCGGAGGAACTTCGGCGGATCGCTGGCTGGCATCGTTTATGGTTAGAACTAGGGCGGTATCTGATCGCCTTCGAACCTCTAACTTTCGTTCTTGATTAATGAAAACATTTTTGGCAAATGCTTTCGCTTCTGTCCGTCTTGCGACGATCCAAGAATTTCACCTCTAACGTCGCAATACGAATGCCCCCATCTGTCCCTATTAATCATTACCTCGGGGCTCCGAAAACCAACAAAATAGAACCGAGGTCCTATTCCATTATTCCATGCACACAGTATTCAGGCGAAGGTAGCCTGCTTTAAGCACTCTAATTTGTTCAAAGTAAACGTATCGGCCCACCTCGACACTCAGTGAAGAGCACCGCGATGGGATATTGGCTGGACCGCCCCGCGAGGAGCTAAGTCCACCGATAGGACGTACCACATAATGCCAGTTAAACACCGCGAGCGGTGAACCGACACTGTGGTACACAAATTCAACTACGAGCTTTTTAACCGCAACAACTTTAATATACGCTATTGGAGCTGGAATTACCGCGGCTGCTGGCACCAGACTTGCCCTCCAATTGGTCCTCGTTAAAGGATTTAAAGTGTACTCATTCCGATTACGGGGCCTCGGATGAGTCCCGTATCGTTATTTTTCGTCACTACCTCCCCGTGCCGGGAGTGGGTAATTTGCGCGCCTGCTGCCTTCCTTGGATGTGGTAGCTGTTTCTCAGGCTCCCTCTCCGGAATCGAACCCTGATTCCCCGTTACCCGTTACAACCATGGTAGGCGCAGAGCCTACCATCGACAGTTGATAAGGCAGACATTTGAAAGATGCGTCGTCGGTGCTAGATGACCGTACGATCAGCACAAAGTTATTCAGAGTCACCAAAACAAACGATGGACGGACGGACGAGCCATCCGCCACCGATTGGTTTTGATCTAATAAAAGCATTCCAACCATCTCTGGAAGGAATCCGTTCGCATGTATTAGCTCTAGAATTGCCACAGTTATCCAAGTAAAGTTTAAGTTACCACCCAAGAAACCATAACTGATTTAATGAGCCATTCGCGGTTTCACCTTATTTCGGCATGTACTGAGACATGCATGGCTTAATCTTTGAGACAAGCATATGACTACTGGCAGGATCAACCAGGGATCTTATTAGCACGTTTGGGCGGTATTTTTATAAGTTCTCCGTCGTAGGTGGGACGTAACACCGTACGACGAGACTTATTCGTTCGTATTATGCAAGTCTTTTCGACGCTTACTCCACAAAACTATTCACGTCGAACTCCACACTCTCTCTCCTCCACCAGAGCCAAAGCAGCACACTTAATTTCATCACCAAGCAGCACACTTCATTTCATCTCCATTCAGCGTTTTTCTAAGAACCATACTTCGACAGGATATAAATCTTCGTTATATAAGTAAAATAATAGAGTTTAAAAGTATTCGAATATACCCCGACGGTTTAAGCACGTAAACTGCGCGCTGGGCATATACCGTCCGTCTCTCATAAGAATATATTCGGTAATTCTTCCATAGAACATTCAGCCATAGAACTGTGCCGGACCGTACACACTGCGTACGAGACAGGCACAAGGCATATACAACGTGTCACAGGCGGTCCGGCATGAATTGATACTCAGTTAGTACAAGCGCAGTGCCCGAACTTTCGAACTTCGAAAAAGTTCGAAAAGTTAGAGCGAACCCACGCAGGTCACCAGCTTCCCGACTAAGGGGAACCTTGCCACCTTATCTGGTCATTACGTCCAGGACAGCGACCGGCGGCGCAGCAGTGTAGAGAAAGAACCAAAACGAAACGAAGGAACAGTCGAGAAATAGCGTAAAAGTACACTAAGACTCGAGGAGCGGTGACTGAATTCTCAACCGAGGCCGTAGAATAGCCACACGCCCAACGCTGTTCCGTCCGAACCGTCCGGCTCGACGTGTCTCTTATAGATACGAAAGCGGCGGCCGGCAGGTCGGCGCCGGCCGGGCTAGCGGCCGCGCGCTTACGGTGACAAACCCGCGTGGCAATGTCCAGTCGGACTTAGTCGCTGGAGCGCTCGGCCACTTGCAACGGGAAAAGTACCATTATAAAACATCCTATCGTGGAGATATTTTAACGCACGGCTAATTAATATATTTCAAACACGTTTTTATCGAAAAATTTAATTTTTTTTTTTTTTTCAAAATCGCATCAGTAAACCACCAGTTTTAACGAACGCGGACAAAAATCACCTATTAACTCGATTATAACGTTATAAAACAACGAGAAATATGCAAAAAAATATATACCTTGTAACGTTAATTAACGAAAAAATTGCAAAAATATCCCGGTCGTGTCGCTTCGTCGGACCCTAATTTTTTAAAAAATTCGAAAAAAACGTTTAATCCAGTCGTATTTAATAGAGATATAACCGTTTCTGTAAAAATATTTATACCTTATAACGCTTTTTAACGAAATAACTCGAAATAATCTTTTCGGACTTTTCGCGCGGCCGAAATTTTTCTAAGTCCCAACGTCCGGATCGAGTTTGCGGCTAAGTTCCACATTCCAGGCGTGTCGGTCCATTTTTTTTTCACCTTCCGGCGATTAAATAAACGCTTAATCCCTACGTAGAATCGAATAATATTGCGATTTATGTAAAAATATTTATACCTTATAACGCTTTTTAGCGAAATAACTCGAAAAAACTTTTCGGCCGAAATTTTTCTAAGTCCCAACGTCCGGCTCGACTCGCGACTAAGTTCCACGGTCCAGGCGTGTCACTTCACTTTTTTTTAAAACTTTTTCAGGATGAAATAAACGCTTAATCCCGACGTAAAATGGAATTATATCGCGATTTATGTAAAAATATCCATACCTTGTAACGCTTTTTAGCGAAATAACTCGAAAAAACTTTTCGGCCGAAATTTTTCTAAGTCCCAACGTCCGGCTCGACTGGCGACTAAGTTCCACGGTCCAGGCGTGTCACTTCACTTTTTTTTAAAACTTTTTCAGGATGAAATAAACGCTTAATCCCGACGTAAAATGGAATTATATCGCGATTTATGTGAAAATATCCATACCTTGTAACGCTTTTTAGCGAAATAACTCGAAAAAACTTTTCGGCCGAAATTTTTCTAAGTCCCAACGTCCGGCTCGACTCGCGACTAAGTTCCACGGTCCAGGCGTGTCACTTCACTTTTTTTTAAAACTTTTTCAGGATGAAATAAACGCTTAATCCCGACGTAAAATGGAATTATATCGCGATTTATGTGAAAATATCCATACCTTGTAACGCTTTTTAGCGAAATAACTCGAAAAAACTTTTCGGCCGAAATTTTTCTAAGTCCCAACGTCCGGCTCGACTCGCGACTAAGTTCCACGGTCCAGGCGTGTCACTTCACTTTTTTTTAAAACTTTTTCAGGATGAAATAAACGCTTAATCCCGACGTAAAATGGAATTATATCGCGATTTATGTGAAAATATCCATACCTTGTAACGCTTTTTAGCGAAATAACTCGAAAAAACTTTTCGGCCGAAATTTTTCTAAGTCCCAACGTCCGGCTCGACTCGCGACTAAGTTCCACGGTCCAGGCGTGTCACTTCACTTTTTTTTAAAACTTTTTCAGGATGAAATAAACGCTTAATCCCGACGTAAAATGGAATTATATCGCGATTTATGTGAAAATATCCATACCTTGTAACGCTTTTTAGCGAAATAACTCGAAAAAACTTTTCGGCCGAAATTTTTCTAAGTCCCAACGTCCGGCTCGACTCGCGACTAAGTTCCACGGTCCAGGCGTGTCACTTCACTTTTTTTTAAAACTTTTTCAGGATGAAATAAACGCTTAATCCCGACGTAAAATGGAATTATATCGCGATTTATGTGAAAATATCCATACCTTGTAACGCTTTTTAGCGAAATAACTCGAAAAAACTTTTCGGCCGAAATTTTTCTAAGTCCCAACGTCCGGCTCGACTCGCGACTATGTTCCACGGTCCAGGCGTGTCACTTCACTTTTTTTTAAAACTTTTTCAGGATGAAATAAACGCTTAATCCCGACGTAAAATGGAATTATATCGCGATTTATGTGAAAATATCCATACCTTGTAACGCTTTTTAGCGAAATAACTCGAAAAAACTTTTCGGCCGAAATTTTTCTAAGTCCCAACGTCCGGCTCGACTCGCGACTAAGTTCCACGGTCCAGGCGTGTCACTTCACTTTTTTTTAAAACTTTTTCAGGATGAAATAAACGCTTAATCCCGACGTAAAATGGAATTATATCGCGATTTATGTGAAAATATCCATACCTTGTAACGCTTTTTAGCGAAATAACTCGAAAAAACTTTTCGGCCGAAATTTTTCTAAGTCCCAACGTCCGGCTCGACTCGCGACTAAGTTCCACGGTCCAGGCGTGTCACTTCACTTTTTTTTAAAACTTTTTCAGGATGAAATAAACGCTTAATCCCGACGTAAAATGGAATTATATCGCGATTTATGTGAAAATATCCATACCTTGTAACGCTTTTTAGCGAAATAACTCGAAAAAACTTTTCGGCCGAAATTTTTCTAAGTCCCAACGTCCGGCTCGACTCGCGACTATGTTCCACGGTCCAGGCGTGTCACTTCACTTTTTTTTAAAACTTTTTCAGGATGAAATAAACGCTTAATCCCGACGTAAAATGGAATTATATCGCGATTTATGTGAAAATATCCATACCTTGTAACGCTTTTTAGCGAAATAACTCGAAAAAACTTTTCGGCCGAAATTTTTCTAAGTCCCAACGTCCGGCTCGACTCGCGACTAAGTTCCACGGTCCAGGCGTGTCACTTCACTTTTTTTTAAAACTTTTTCAGGATGAAATAAACGCTTAATCCCGACGTAAAATGGAATTATATCGCGATTTATGTGAAAATATCCATACGTTATAACGCTTTTTAGCGAAATAACTCGAAAAAACTGTTCCGGCTTTTCGCACCGCTCGGAATTTTTCTAAGTCCCAACGTGCCGAGGTCCGCCAGAGACTAAGTTCCACCGTCGAGGCGGGTCAGTCCTCTTTTTTTTAAAACTCTTTCGGAACGAAATAAACGGTTAATCCACACGTAGAATCGAATATTATTGCGATTTATGTAAAAATATTCATACGTTATAACGCTCTTTAAGGAAATAACTCGATATAACTGTTCCGGCTTTTCGCACCGCTCGGAATTTTTCTAAGTCCCTACGTGCCGAGGTCCGCCAGAGACTAAGTTCCACGGTCGAGGCGCGTCAGTCCTCTTTTTTTTAAAACTCTTTCGGAACGAAATAAACGGTTAATCCACACGTAGAATCGAATATCATTGCGATTTATGTAAAAATATCAGCACCTTATAACGCTTTTTAAGGAAATAATTCGAAAAAACCCTTCGAATTTAAATTTTTTTTCCGGACAATTTTGAACAAAAAAAACGCTTAATCCACACGTAGAATCGAATATTATTGCGATTTATGTAAAAATATTGGTACCTTATAACGCTTTTTAAGGAAATAACTCGATATAACTGTTCCGGCTTTTCGCACCGCTCGGAATTTTTCTAAGTCCCAACGTGCCGAGGTCCGCCAGAGACTAAGTTCCACGGTCGAGGCGCGTCAGTCCTCTTTTTTTTAAAACTCTTTCGGAACAAAATAAACGGTTAATCCACACGTAGAATTGAATATTATTGCGATTTATGTAAAAATATCAGCACCTTATAACGCTTTTTAAGGAAATAACTCGAAAAAACCCCTCGAATTTAAATTTTTTTTCCAGACAATTTTGAACAAAAAAAACGGTTAATCCACACGTAGAATCGAATATTATTGCGATTTATGTAAAAATATTCATACGTTATAACGCTTTTTAAGGAAATAACTCGAAATAACCGTTCCGGCTTTTCGCACCGCTCGGAATTTTTCTAAGTCCCTACGTGCCGAGGTCCGCCAGAGACTAAGTTCCACGGTCGAGGCGCGTCAGTCCTCTTTTTTTTAAAACTCTTTCGGAACGAAATAAACGGTTAATCCACACGTAGAATTGAATATTATTGCGATTTATGTGAAAATATTCATACGTTATAACGCTTTTTAAGGAAATAATTCGAAAAAACCCTTCGAATTTAAATTTTTTTTCCGGACAATTTTGAACAAAAAAAACGGTTAATCCACACGTAGAATCGAATATTATTGCGATTTATGTAAAAATATTGGTACCTTATAACGCTTTTTAAGGAAATAATTCGAAAAAACCCTTCGAATTTAAATTTTTTTTCCGGACAATTTTGAACAAAAAAAACGCTTAATCCACACGTAGAATCGAATATTATTGCGATTTATGTAAAAATATTGGTACCTTATAACGCTTTTTAAGGAAATAACTCGATATAACTGTTCCGGCTTTTCGCACCGCTCGGAATTTTTCTAAGTCCCAACGTGCCGAGGTCCGCCAGAGACTAAGTTCCACGGTCGAGGCGCGTCAGTCCTCTTTTTTTTAAAACTCTTTCGGAACAAAATAAACGGTTAATCCACACGTAGAATTGAATATTATTGCGATTTATGTAAAAATATCAGCACCTTATAACGCTTTTTAAGGAAATAACTCGAAAAAACCCCTCGAATTTAAATTTTTTTTCCAGACAATTTTGAACAAAAAAAACGGTTAATCCACACGTAGAATCGAATATTATTGCGATTTATGTAAAAATATTCATACGTTATAACGCTTTTTAAGGAAATAACTCGAAATAACCGTTCCGGCTTTTCGCACCGCTCGGAATTTTTCTAAGTCCCTACGTGCCGAGGTCCGCCAGAGACTAAGTTCCACGGTCGAGGCGCGTCAGTCCTCTTTTTTTTAAAACTCTTTCGGAACGAAATAAACGGTTAATCCACACGTAGAATTGAATATTATTGCGATTTATGTGAAAATATTCATACGTTATAACGCTTTTTAAGGAAATAATTCGAAAAAACCCTTCGAATTTAAATTTTTTTTCCGGACAATTTTGAACAAAAAAAACGGTTAATCCACACGTAGAATCGAATATTATTGCGATTTATGTAAAAATATTGGTACCTTATAACGCTTTTTAAGGAAATAACTCGATATAACTGTTCCGGCTTTTCGCACCGCTCGGAATTTTTCTAAGTCCCTACGTGCCGAGGTCCGCCAGAGACTAAGTTCCACCGTCGAGGCGGGTCAGTCCTCTTTTTTTTAAAACTCTTTCGGAACGAAATAAACGGTTAATCCACACGTAGAATCGAATATCATTGCGATTTATGTAAAAATATCAGCACCTTATAACGCTTTTTAAGGAAATAACTCGAAAAAACCGTTCGAATTTAAATTTTTTTTCCAGACAATTTTGAACGAAAAAAACGTTTAATCCATACGTAGAATCGAATATCATTGCGATTTATGTAAAAATATTGGTACCTCGTAACGCTTTTTAACGAAATAACTCGAAATAACTTTTCGGTCGAAAATTTTTCTAAGTCCCAACGTGCCGAGGTCCGCGCGAGACTAAGTTCCACCTCCGAGGCGCGTTCGTCCACCACTTTTTTAAAACTTTTTCGGAACAAAATAAACGCTTAATCCACACGTAAAATGGAATTATATTGCGATTTATGTAAAAATATCAGCACCTTATAACGCTTTTTAAGGAAATAACTCGAAAAAACCGTTCGAATTTAAATTTTTTTTCCAGACAATTTTGAACGAAAAAAACGTTTAATCCATACGTAAAACGTCTCAACATCCGCGTTTATGTAAAAATATTCATACCTCGTAACGCTTTTTAACGAAATAACTCGATATAACTGTTCCGGCTTTTCGCGCTGGTCGGAATTTTTCTAAGTCCCTACGTGCCGGCCGGAGCCAAGTCGAAGTGCCAGCCTTCCGGTCATGTTGGTCCGGGGGGAAAAATTTTTCAAAAAAATAAAAAGAAATCGTTACGTTCGTCTTCGATTCGACGATACATAACGATTTCTGTAAAAATTTCCATACCTTATAACGCTATTTTTCGAAATAAAT
>CAXAQV010000019.1:30000-42164 GCA_963971185.1 Bombus muscorum
CGCTTCAAAGCAAAAAAAAATCACACGCGCGTAACGTCGTACGTACACGCGCGTGTATACCTCGTCTCTTCCATCGGAGTCTATTTCTCGAGCCTCTCCAAAGGGGATCGTTCTCTTCCACTTGCGCGATCTATCCGTGTCGGAGCGATTCCCAGTACACGAAGACGACCGGTGGCGAGATCGAACAACTTCGTAACGGACTCTCGTGCGCATCTACCATCGGGTACAGAAACGCTGCGCCATCACCTTGAGCTTTCGTCCGATAACCCACGCGAGAAGGCCGATCGTAGACGCACGCTAGTTCGCACAAGCTTTGCGATTCCGACGAACGTGGCTTTGGGCCAGGTGCGCGGGCAGAGAGATACGCGACGACGGGGAAGAATTCGTCCCGATGCAAGTACGCGTACTCTCCGATCTCCGGCGCCACGCTGGGGATCATATCTCCCTAAGTCATCAGCGTTCGAAGAATCTCGCTTGTGCGTTCCCGGATCTACGGCCTCTCGTGTATCGTGAGGTTAAAAGATTTACCGACACAGAGGGTGATAAACGCAACGACGACCCATCGATGCGACGGTCCTCGTTGTCTTCTCGTCGATCGTCTCGCGCCTGCAGAATACTACTCTGCCGCACGAACAGACGGAGCGGGCATTCGATCCCTGGGGCTGTACGAGCAAAGACTTGTCCCGAGCAAAGAGACGGTGATTGCTTCGTTTTCAACGTTTCGTTCCGCCACCAAGATTTTAGAGGTTTGGGTAATTCATCTTGGTTCTCTCTTCTCTCCTCTCTCGACTAGAGTCAGCTCGTAAAAATCCTTGCTTTCTCTCAGTCTCGCCAAAAAAAAAATTCATTTAAGACGACGTCGGGGGAGCGGACCTTCGTGCGAACACCGACAAAACGCGACAGAGGCTGACACAAAAAAAAAATATCGGCCACGAGGAAAACTTGTGCGTATTCGATAACCGCGTGTCGACAACGACGACGGGGTTCTCTCCGCTCTTATTCGTATCCTTCTCCTTGCGCACGTCCACCAACTCTGAAACGTTCTAAGACGAACGGACGGCGGGGCACTGACGACGCAACAAGGGACAGAGAGAGACAGAGGTAGGTTGCACGAGCCTCCCGTGAACACGATAGATTTTGTATATTTGCATCGAGCATGCCGACGATTCTGCCACGAATGGTGCTTCGGCACTACACCGCAACGAACGCCGACGAACGTCCAACAATCGCTCGTACGTCGCGTACGAGCCCTCGACTGCTCTTTTATTTCGTATCCTTCTTCTTACGCACGTCCACCAACTCTGAAACGTTCTAAGACGAACGGACGGCGGGGCACTGACGACGCAACAAGGGACAGAGAAGATACAGACCGAGAGCAACGATACGCAACGCAAGCAGTCTTAGGTTTACGTGAGCAACCCTCAGCCAGGCGTGGTCCAGGAATTGTATCCGTGGACCGCAATGTGCGTTCGAAATGTCGATGTTCATGTGTCCTGCAGTTCACACGTTGACGCGCAATTAGCTGCGTTCTTCATCGACCCACGAGCCAAGTGATCCACCGTTCAGGGTAATCTTTTATGTATTTTGCCATTTTTGTGTAGCATATGTACTCATGTACTCCGTACTCTGATTCTCGGTTCCGAAGAAGCCGATATCCGCACGTCCGACCAACGGGAATCGGCATAGCGGAAGTCGCCGTGTATGATCGACGACACGAAAAAAGAAAAACGTTCGACACGAATTCGGCGGACTGCGCGGACGCGCCCGCCGAACGGGCGCAAAGAACTTTGAAACCGTCGAGATCGAGGCTCCATTCGTCAGGAAACGACGGGGATGTACACCCGATTCTGAATCCTCTGTACAGCACAAGATCTCGCGAAGAAATACGCAAAGTGGCTAGCCCATGATTTCTCAAGATATAAAGATCGACGATAGATGCGTTCCTCTCTCGTCCGATTATTCGCAGCAAAAAGCCGGCGAATCTCCGTCGTTCGGGCATAAAAAAAAAAATGGGACGCACGGTCGTCGTCGTAGCGAACCTCGCGCGGTCGTTTCTTCCCGACATCCAGAAGCAGAGTTTGAAAAACTCTGGCGACGGCACGGGGCATGTGACTCACGACAACGAGGATACACTACGGACGGCCGGCGTCCCCTCTGATTCGACGAGATTTCTTCGTTCGTTCGGGCATAAAAAAAAAATGGGACGCGCGGTCGTCGTCGTAGCAGTCCTCGCGCGGTCGTTTCTTCCCAACATCCAGAAGCAGAGTTTGAAAAACTCTAGCGACGGCACGGGGCATGTGACTCACGACAACGAGGCTGCTACGGACGGCCGGCGTCCCCTCTGACTCGACGCAATCTCTTCGTTCGTTCGGGCATAAAAAAAAAATGGGACGCGCGGTCGTCTTCGTAGTAGTCCTCGCGCGGTCTTCTTCTCTTCCCAATATCCAGAAGCAGAGTTTGCAAAACTCTGGCGACGGCACGGGGCATTCGAGACTCACGACAACGAGGCTACTACGGACGGCCGGCGTCCCCTCTGATTCGACGCAATTTCTTCGTTCGTTCGGGCATAAAAAAAATGGGACGCGCGGTCGTCGTAGCGGTCCTCGCGCGGTCGTTTCTTCCCAATATCCAGAAGCAGAGTTTGAAAAACTGTTGCGACGGCACGGGGCATGTGACTCACGACAACGAGGCTGCTACGGACGGCCGGCGTCCCCTCTGAACGAACTTTGTTCGTTCGTTCAGGTATAAAAAAAAATTCGATGGGACGCACGGTCGTCTTAGTTCTCGCGCGGTCTTCTTCTCTTCCCAACATCCAGAAGCAGAGTTTGAAAAACTCTAGCGACGGCACGGGGCATTCGAGACTCACGACAACGAGGACATAGACGGCCGGCGTCCCCTCCGAACAAAACGTTGGTCGAGATCAGGTATAAAAAAAAAAATTCGATGGAACGCGCACGGTCGTCCTCTCCTCGCGCGGTCGTTTCTTCCCAATATCCAGAAGCAGAGTTTGAAAAACTCTGGCGACGGCACGGGGCATTTGACTCACGACAACGAGGAGATGGACGGCCGGCGGTTCCCTCCGAACAGACTTGGAGCGTTCGTTCAGGTATAAAAAAAAATTCGATGGGACGCACGGTCGTCCTCCTCGCGCGGTCGTTTCTTCCCAACATCCAGAAGCAGAGTTTGAAAAACTCTGGCGACGGCACGGGGCATGTGACTCACGACAACGAGGATACGGACTACCGGCGTCCCCTCTGAACAAACTTTGGTCGAGATCAGGTATAAAAAAAAAATTCGATGGGACGCGCACGGTCGTCCTCCTCGCGCGGTCGTTTCTTCCCGATATCCAGAAGCAGAGTTTGAAAAACTGTTGCGACGGCACGGGGCATGTGACTCACGACAACGAGGAGATAGACGGCCGGCGTCCCCTCCGAACAAAACTTTGGTCGAGATCAGGTATAAAAAAAATTCGATGGAACGCGCACGGTCGTCCTCCTCGCGCGGTCGTTTCTTCCCGATATCCAGAAGCAGAGTTTGAAAAACTGTTGCGACGGCACGGGGCATATGACTCTCGACAACGAGGAAATAGACGGCCGGCGGTCCCCTCCGAACATACGGCGACCACGACGACTTAAGCGCGAAAAATCGCGACGAAAAGGAACGCATCTCCGTTCAGGTATGTGTGTGCGAGTGTTTAAAAAAAAATTCGATGGGACGCACGGTCGAGTCGTAGTGGTCCTCGCGCGGTCGTTTCTTCCCAATATCCAGAAGCAGAGTTTGAAAAACTGTTGCGACGGCACGGGGCATTTGACTCACGACAACGAGGATACCACGGACGGCCGGCGTCCCCTCTGAACGGGTCGACGAGACGATGGTAGATGAGACGAACTAAAAAAAGTTCGGTTGTTCAGGCATAAAAAAAAAATGGGACGCACGGTCGTCGTCGTAGTCCTCGCGCGGTCTTCTTCTCTTCCCAATATCCAGAAGCAGAGTTTGAAAAACTCTGGCGACGGCACGGGGCATTCGAGACTCACGACAACGAGGATACTACGGACGGCCGGCGTCCCCTCTGCATCGAGACAATTTCTTCGTTCGTTCAGGCATAAAAAAAAAATGGGACGCGCGGTCGTCTTCGTAGTAGTCCTCGCGCGGTCTTCTTCTCTTCCCAATATCCAGAAGCAGAGTTTGAAAAACTCTGGCGACGGCACGGGGCATTCGAGACTCACGACAACGAGGCTACTACGGACGGCCGGCGTCCCCTCTGCATCGAGACAATTTCTTCGTTCGTTCAGGTATAAAAAAAAAATGGGACGCGCGGTCGTCGTAGTCCTCGCGCGGTCTTCTTCTCTTCCCAATATCCAGAAGCAGAGTTTGAAAAACTCTAGCGACGGCACGGGGCATTCGAGACTCACGACAACGAGGACATAGACGGCCGGCGTCCCCTCCGATACAACTTTGGTCGTTCAGGTGTTAGAAAAATTCGATGGCACGCACGGTAGTCGTAGTTCTCGCGCTGTCGTTTCTTCCCAATAACCAGAAGCAGAGTTTGAAAAACTGTTGCGACGGCACGGGGCATACGACTCGCGACGAGGAACATAGACTACCGGCGTCCCCTCTGAACAAACTTTGGTCGATCAGGTGTTAGAAAAATTCGATGGCACGCACGGTCGTCTTAGTTCTCGCGCTGTCGTTTCTTCCCAATATCCAGAAGCAGAGTTTGAAAAACTGTTGCGACGGCACGGGGCATACGACTCGCGACGAGGAACATAGACGCTACCGGCGTCCCCTCTGAACGGACTTTGGTCGTTCAGGTGTTAGAAAAATTCGATGGCACGCACGGTCGTCGTGGTTCTCGCGCTGTCGTTTCTTCCCAATATCCAGAAGCAGAGTTTGAAAAACTGTTGCGACGGCACGGGGCATACGACTCGCGACGAGGAACATAGACTGCCGGCGTCCCCTCTGAACAAACTTTGGTCGATGAGGTATAAAAAAAAAATTCGATGGGACGCACGGTCGTCGTAGTTCTCGCGCTGTCGTTTCTTCCCAATGTCCAGAAGCAGAGTTTGAAAAACTGTTGCGACGGCACGGGGCATACGACTCGCGACGAGGAACATAGACGCTACCGGCGTCCCCTCTGAACGGACTTTGGTCGTTCAGGTGTTAGAAAAATTCGATGGCACGCACGGTCGTCGTGGTTCTCGCGCTGTCGTTTCTTCCCAATATCCAGAAGCAGAGTTTGAAAAACTGTTGCGACGGCACGGGGCATACGACTCGCGACGAGGAACATAGACGCTACCGGCGTCCCCTCTGAACAAACTTTGGTCGATGAGGTATAAAAAAAAATTCGATGGTACGCACGGTCGTCGTAGTTCTCGCGCTGTCGTTTCTTCCCAATATCCAGAAGCAGAGTTTGAAAAACTGTTGCGACGGCACGGGGCATACGACTCGCGACGAGGAACATAGACGCTACCGGCGTCCCCTCTGAACAAACTTTGGTCGATCAGGTGTTAGAAAAATTCGATGGCACGCACGGCCGTCTTAGATCTCGCCCGGTCTTCTTCTCTTCCCAATATCCAGAAGCAGAGTTTGAAAAACTCTAGCGACGGCACGGGGCATTCGAGACTCACGACAACGAGGTAATAGACACTACCGGCGTCCCCTCTGAACGGACTTTGGTCGATATCAGGTGTTAGAAAAATTCGATGGGACGCACGGTCGTCTTAGATCTCGCCCGGTCTTCTTCTCTTCCCAATATCCAGAAGCAGAGTTTGAAAAACTCTAGCGACGGCACGGGGCATTCGAGACTCACGACAACGAGGTAATAGACACTACCGGCGTCCCCTCTGATACAACTTTGGTCGTTCAGGTATAAAAAAAAAATTCGATGGAACGCACGGTCGTCCTCTCCCAGCGCTGTCGTTTCTTCCCAATATCCAGAAGCAGAGTTTGAAAAACTGTTGCGACGGCACGGGGCATACGACTGGCGACGAGGAGATAGACTGCCGGCGTTCCCTCTGATCGAACTAAAAGTCTTTTCTCTCTACCATCACTCGCATATGGTATACATCTTTTCGGGCCAACATCCACTCTATGCGTTTTCTTTCCTGGTTACCCGATCCACGAGTAAGATACGTACTCCGTGGTTTCGCTTGTCGAACCACCTTCGTATATCGAACGCCGTTGAGACGAACGACAACGAAACGACATTCGAAGAGCACACGCCCTATGGGTAGGAAGCTCGTTTAGAAGAACGACGAGTTTGGAGAGACACGCGAGATAGCTGGAGACGCGCAGAGAAGATCTGCGGCTCGCTACTCGCGTTCCGTCTAACTGCGTCGACTCGTTAGAGGCTTCGTTCGATCCCAAAGAGGAGTCTTCGATATGTCCCGTTGCTAGGAGGAGACATAAGCAACACAGACCACGAAATATAGAAGAGGTTGGGTGAGAGCAAGATCTCTCCGACACGAGGCACTTTAGAGATTTTAGTTGTAATATTATTTGCTCGTTCGTTCGTTTTCCACGGTGCAAAGACGAAATACGAGATCGTGACGGCGGGTCCTTCTGTGTACGACCTCACGCAGGCGCCTCGACCGGCATTTCTCCTTACACGTGGCCTCCACTATAACTTTTTATATACGTGTATTTGCCAAGTTCCCATCATTTTCATTATTATATGTTATCCAGCCAAGTTCTTATATTCATCATTACATGTTCGCTATTACATGTTCGTTATTATATGTTCGTTGCTATTGGTTGCCAGCCAAAGTTTTATATTATTCGCAGACGGCGGGTCTTTCTGTCTTACGACCTCACGCAGGCGCCTCGAATAATTTTAGTTTAGTTTCATATATATATAATATGTATTTGCCCCATTTGTATTTGCACGGTACTTGTATTTGCATTTGTACATCTCTTCATCCCGATGATCGAGAGAGAGTGCCTCACCTTCTCTTCGTATAGTTTCGTAGAGCTGGAAGAGTCTGTCTCCTCCTTGTAATTATTTTTGCTAACGGAGCACGTTCAAGAAAGCCATAAGGAGATTCGTGTCCGTAGCCAGTGTGTTATTTGTCCAAAGTATATAGCTTGTTAATACGTCGTATATACTTTACGGGTCGATACAGGAGGAGTACGGCTCCCGACCGACCCCGCCATCTCTCATCATCATCACAACAGTGTTTGGTCAAATTCTTTGTGATTCTTTCGTTAATGATCCTTCCGCAGGTTCACCTACGGAAACCTTGTTACGACTTTTACTTCCTCTAAATGATCAAGTTTGGTCATCTTCCCGGTAACATCGGCAATGCTTATCACATTGGCCGCGCACCAGTCCGAAGACCTCACTAAATCATTCAATCGGTAGTAGCGACGGGCGGTGTGTACAAAGGGCAGGGACGTAATCAACGCGAGCTTATGACTCGCGCTTACTGGGAATTCCTCGTTCATGGGGAATAATTGCAAGCCCCAATCCCTAGCACGAAGGAGGTTCAGCGGGTTACCCGGGCCTTTCGGCCAGGGAAAACACGCTGATTCCTTCAGTGTAGCGCGCGTGCGGCCCAGAACATCTAAGGGCATCACAGACCTGTTATTGCTCAATCTCGTGCGGCTAGAAGCCGCCTGTTCCTCTAAGAAGATTTATTTGTACGTTGATAGTAAAAACCCGCCGACCGAAGCCGGGGGCCTTCGAGATATCATAAGTTACGTCTATTTAGCAGGCTAGAGTCTCGTTCGTTATCGGAATTAACCAGACAAATCGCTCCACCAACTAAGAACGGCCATGCACCACCACCCACCGAATCAAGAAAGAGCTATCAATCTGTCAATCCTTCCGGTGTCTGGGCCTGGTGAGGTTTCCCGTGTTGAGTCAAATTAAGCCGCAGGCTCCACTCCTGGTGGTGCCCTTCCGTCAATTCCTTTAAGTTTCAGCTTTGCAACCATACTTCCCCCGGAACCCAAAAGCTTTGGTTTCCCGGAAGCTGCCCGCCGAGTCATCGGAGGAACTTCGGCGGATCGCTGGCTGGCATCGTTTATGGTTAGAACTAGGGCGGTATCTGATCGCCTTCGAACCTCTAACTTTCGTTCTTGATTAATGAAAACATTTTTGGCAAATGCTTTCGCTTCTGTCCGTCTTGCGACGATCCAAGAATTTCACCTCTAACGTCGCAATACGAATGCCCCCATCTGTCCCTATTAATCATTACCTCGGGGCTCCGAAAACCAACAAAATAGAACCGAGGTCCTATTCCATTATTCCATGCACACAGTATTCAGGCGAAGGTAGCCTGCTTTAAGCACTCTAATTTGTTCAAAGTAAACGTATCGGCCCACCTCGACACTCAGTGAAGAGCACCGCGATGGGATATTGGCTGGACCGCCCCGCGAGGAGCTAAGTCCACCGATAGGACGTACCACATAATGCCAGTTAAACACCGCGAGCGGTGAACCGACACTGTGGTACACAAATTCAACTACGAGCTTTTTAACCGCAACAACTTTAATATACGCTATTGGAGCTGGAATTACCGCGGCTGCTGGCACCAGACTTGCCCTCCAATTGGTCCTCGTTAAAGGATTTAAAGTGTACTCATTCCGATTACGGGGCCTCGGATGAGTCCCGTATCGTTATTTTTCGTCACTACCTCCCCGTGCCGGGAGTGGGTAATTTGCGCGCCTGCTGCCTTCCTTGGATGTGGTAGCTGTTTCTCAGGCTCCCTCTCCGGAATCGAACCCTGATTCCCCGTTACCCGTTACAACCATGGTAGGCGCAGAGCCTACCATCGACAGTTGATAAGGCAGACATTTGAAAGATGCGTCGTCGGTGCTAGATGACCGTACGATCAGCACAAAGTTATTCAGAGTCACCAAAACAAACGATGGACGGACGGACGAGCCATCCGCCACCGATTGGTTTTGATCTAATAAAAGCATTCCAACCATCTCTGGAAGGAATCCGTTCGCATGTATTAGCTCTAGAATTGCCACAGTTATCCAAGTAAAGTTTAAGTTACCACCCAAGAAACCATAACTGATTTAATGAGCCATTCGCGGTTTCACCTTATTTCGGCATGTACTGAGACATGCATGGCTTAATCTTTGAGACAAGCATATGACTACTGGCAGGATCAACCAGGGATCTTATTAGCACGTTTGGGCGGTATTTTTATAAGTTCTCCGTCGTAGGTGGGACGTAACACCGTACGACGAGACTTATTCGTTCGTATTATGCAAGTCTTTTCGACGCTTACTCCACAAAACTATTCACGTCGAACTCCACACTCTCTCTCCTCCACCAGAGCCAAAGCAGCACACTTAATTTCATCACCAAGCAGCACACTTCATTTCATCTCCATTCAGCGTTTTTCTAAGAACCATACTTCGACAGGATATAAATCTTCGTTATATAAGTAAAATAATAGAGTTTAAAAGTATTCGAATATACCCCGACGGTTTAAGCACGTAAACTGCGCGCTGGGCATATACCGTCCGTCTCTCATAAGAATATATTCGGTAATTCTTCCATAGAACATTCAGCCATAGAACTGTGCCGGACCGTACACACTGCGTACGAGACAGGCACAAGGCATATACAACGTGTCACAGGCGGTCCGGCATGAATTGATACTCAGTTAGTACAAGCGCAGTGCCCGAACTTTCGAACTTCGAAAAAGTTCGAAAAGTTAGAGCGAACCCACGCAGGTCACCAGCTTCCCGACTAAGGGGAACCTTGCCACCTTATCTGGTCATTACGTCCAGGACAGCGACCGGCGGCGCAGCAGTGTAGAGAAAGAACCAAAACGAAACGAAGGAACAGTCGAGAAATAGCGTAAAAGTACACTAAGACTCGAGGAGCGGTGACTGAATTCTCAACCGAGGCCGTAGAATAGCCACACGCCCAACGCTGTTCCGTCCGAACCGTCCGGCTCGACGTGTCTCTTATAGATACGAAAGCGGCGGCCGGCAGGTCGGCGCCGGCCGGGCTAGCGGCCGCGCGCTTACGGTGACAAACCCGCGTGGCAATGTCCAGTCGGACTTAGTCGCTGGAGCGCTCGGCCACTTGCAACGGGAAAAGTACCATTATAAAACATCCTATCGTGGAGATATTTTAACGCACGGCTAATTAATATATTTCAAACACGTTTTTATCGAAAAATTTAATTTTTTTTTTTTTTCAAAATCGCATCAGTAAACCACCAGTTTTAACGAACGCGGACAAAAATCACCTATTAACTCGATTATAACGTTATAAAACAACGAGAAATATGCAAAAAAATATATACCTTGTAACGTTAATTAACGAAAAAATTGCAAAAATATCCCGGTCGTGTCGCTTCGTCGGACCCTAATTTTTTAAAAAATTCGAAAAAAACGTTTAATCCAGTCGTATTTAATAGAGATATAACCGTTTCTGTAAAAATATTTATACCTTATAACGCTTTTTAACGAAATAACTCGAAATAATCTTTTCGGACTTTTCGCGCGGCCGAAATTTTTCTAAGTCCCAACGTCCGGATCGAGTTTGCGGCTAAGTTCCACATTCCAGGCGTGTCGGTCCATTTTTTTTTCACCTTCCGGCGATTAAATAAACGCTTAATCCCTACGTAGAATCGAATAATATTGCGATTTATGTAAAAATATTTATACCTTATAACGCTTTTTAGCGAAATAACTCGAAAAAACTTTTCGGCCGAAATTTTTCTATGTCCCAACGTCCGGCTCGACTCGCGACTAAGTTCCACGGTCCAGGCGTGTCACTTCACTTTTTTTTAAAACTTTTTCAGGATGAAATAAACGCTTAATCCCGACGTAAAATGGAATTATATCGCGATTTATGTAAAAATATCCATACCTTGTAACGCTTTTTAGCGAAATAACTCGAAAAAACTTTTCGGCCGAAATTTTTCTAAGTCCCAACGTCCGGCTCGACTGGCGACTAAGTTCCACGGTCCAGGCGTGTCACTTCACTTTTTTTTAAAACTTTTCAGGATGAAATAAACGCTTAATCCCGACGTAAAATGGAATTATATCGCGATTTATGTGAAAATATCCATACCTTGTAACGCTTTTTAGCGAAATAACTCGAAAAACTTTTCGGCCGAATTTTTCTAAGTCCCAACGTCCGGCTCGACTCGCGACTAAGTTCCACGGTCCAGGCGTGTCACTTCACTTTTTTTTAAAACTTTTTCAGGATGAAATAAACGCTTAATCCCGACGTAAAATGGAATTATATCGCGATTTATGTGAAAATATCCATACCTTGTAACGCTTTTTAGCGAAATAACTCGAAAAAACTTTTCGGCCGAAATTTTTCTAAGTCCCAACGTCTCGGCTCGACTCGCGACTAAGTTCCACGGTCCAGGCGTGTCACTTCACTTTTTTTAAAACTTTTTCAGGATGAAATAAACGCTTAATCCGACGTAAAATGGAATTATATCGCGATTTATGTGAAAATATCCATACCTTGTAACGCTTTTTAGCGAAATAACTCGAAAAAACTTTTCGGCGAAATTTTTCTAAGTCCCAACGTCCGGCTCGACTCGGCGACTAAGTTCCACGGTCCAGGCGTGTCACTTCACTTTTTTTTAAAACTTTTTCAGGATGAAATAAACGCTTAATCCCGACGTAAAATGGAATTATATCGCGATTTATGTGAAAATATCCATACCTTGTAACGCTTTTTAGCGAAATAACTCGAAAAAACTTTTCGGCGAAATTTTTCTAAGTCCCAACGTCCGGCTCGACTCGCGACTAAGTTCCACGGTCCAGGCGTGTCACTTCACTTTTTTTTAAAACTTTTTCAGGATGAAATAAACGCTTAATCCCGACGTAAAATGGAATTATATCGCGATTTATGTGAAAATATCCATACCTTGTAACGCTTTTTAGCGAAATAACTCGAAAAAACTTTTCGGCCGAATTTTTCTAAGTCCCAACGTCCGGCTCGACTCGCGACTAAGTTCCACGGTCCAGGCGTGTCACTTCACTTTTTTTTAAAACTTTTCAGGATGAAATAAACGCTTAATCCCGACGTAAAATGGAATTATATCGCGATTTATGTGAAAATATCCATACCTTGTAACGCTTTTTAGCGAAATTAACTTCGAAAAAACTTTTCGGCCGAAATTTTTCTAAGTCCCAACGTCCGGCTCGACTCGCGACTAAGTTCCACG
>OZ020144.1:0-21147 GCA_963971185.1 Bombus muscorum
ATTTAAATAGCTTATAATTAGAGCATAATATTGAAAATATTAAGGAAATTTTATAAATTTTTAAATAAATTAGAAATAATGATATATTAATATCAATTTATAAAGTTAGAAGCTTTATTTTAATTATTTCATAAAAATTATATTTATAATTAAATAAATATTAATAATTTTATATTGAAAATATAATGTTTTTTTTAAACTATATAAATTTTATAAATGTATGTATATATATATATATATATATATATAAGAAGTAAATAATTACATTTAATTTCGACTTAAATATTGATTTAAATTTATAAATCCTTATATAAATTAATTAGAATTCAAATTCAATAATTTTATTAACAATAAAATGCCTCTATTTTGGCTTTAATTAATATTAATTTATAAAAAATTTAAAATATTCAATTTAAAAAATTACAAGATCATTCTATAAATAATGAAAAAATTAATATAATAAAAAAAAAAAAAATTAATATAAATATATATAAAGAATTAAAAGTTTTTAAAAATAAAATTAATGGAATTAATAAAATAATTTCAATATCAAAAATTAAAAATGTTAATGAAATTAAATAAAAAGGTAAAGAAAATGGAATATTAATTTTTGTAATTGGATTAAATCCACATTCATAAGGTAAATTTTTTTCAAAATTTAATTTTTTAAATATTGATAAAAATTTATTTAAAATAATAATAATTAGTAAAATTATAAAAATTAAAATTAAATATAAAATTTGAATATTAATTAAATATATTAATTTTTAATTAAATTTTTTAATTGGAAATTAAATGTAATATTTATACTATATATTTTAATTTATTAAAATATAATAAAATATATAAAGAAATAATCAAATAACATCAACAAAATGTCAATATCAAATTGAAAATTCAAAATTAATATGATGAATTGATGAAAAATGATTATTCAATATTCGAATTAAAGAATAAAATAACATTAAAGTTCCAACTAATACATGAAATCCATGAAAACCTGTTGATAAATAAAAAATTGATCCATAAATTCTATCATTAATACAAAAAAATGCATTATAATATTCAAAAACTTGTATTAAATTAAAATAAAATCCTAATAAAATTGTTATTTTTAATATATTAATACTTGAATTAAATTTATTATTTAATATATTATAATGTCTTAATGTTACAGTAAATCCTGATAAAATTAAAATAATTGAATTTAATAAAGGAACTTCAAATGGATTAAAAAATTTAATTATTTTTGGTGGTCATATTGAATTAATTTCAATTGATGGAGAAATTGAATTATGAAAAAATGTTCAAAAAAATGAAATAAAAAAAAATAATTCTGAAATAATAAATATAATTATTCTAAATTTTATTATTATAATAATATATATTGAATGTATACCTTGAAATGTACTTTCACGAATAATATCTCGAAATCATATTAATATTGAAAAAATTAATAAAATTAAATTAAATATTATATTTATTAAATAATTTAAATAAATCCAAATAATAACACTCAATAAAAGATTTATTAAATTTAAAGATAAAATAATTGGTCAAGGTCTTAAAGTTACTATATGAAATGGAAAATTTTTTTTCATTTATTATATCAATTTAATTAATTGATTCAGAAAAATATAAAGTTAATAAAATTGAAAATACATAAGCTTGAATAAAAGCTATTGAAATTTCTAAAATCAATAATAAATTTTGAATTAATAATGTTAATGGTAATAATGATAAAAAATTTATTATAAAATTTCTTAATAAAATTAAAATTAAATGACCTGAAATTAAATTTGCAGAAAGACGAATTGATAATGTTCATGGACGAATAATTAATCTAATTAATTCAATAATAACTATAAAATTTATTAAAAATTTTGGAGAATTTAAAGGAACTAAATGACTTAAAGTTTTTATAGGAAAATTAATTAATGAATAAATAATAAATCTAAATCATAAAGAAAATGATATTGATAAATTAAATATTAAATGTCTTGTTAAAGTAAAAATATAAGGAATTAATCTAAATAAATTTAATAATATAATATAAAATATAATTCCTAAAAATAAAGAAATATTTATTAAATATTTATTAGTTATAATTATTTTAAATTCATTAAATAAATATTTAATAAATAATTTTAAAATTATTATAATTCGTGAAGGAATTAATCAATATAAATTTGGAAATAAAATAATAGGAAAAATTATAAAAATTCAATTTAATTGAATTGAATTATTAATTGAAGGATCAAATGTTTCAAATAAATTTATCAAAATCATGTTCATTTTTTAAATAATTTTTTTATTTTATTATCATCATCATCTTTTATTTTAAAATATAAAATTAATGTATTAATTGAAATAATTAATAAAATTAAACATGATAGACATATAAAAAAAATAATTAATCAATTAATTGGTATTATTTGTGGAATTCATTAGAAGTATTTTTATTTACTATAAATGATTTAAAAGATCAATTCTTTAATTTAAGATATCTAATGAATTAAATAAAAAATAATATATTTATATTAATTTTAGAATGACAATCTAATGTTATATAATTTAACTAATTTTTTTTTAAATTTTTGTTTTAATTCAATTTAAAAAATAATTATAAGATGTTCTTTCTAACATAATAGGTATAAATCTATGAT
Source organism: Bombus muscorum (assembly GCA_963971185.1). Taxonomy (NCBI): domain Eukaryota; kingdom Metazoa; phylum Arthropoda; class Insecta; order Hymenoptera; family Apidae; genus Bombus; species Bombus muscorum. The sequence goes on from OZ020144.1 coordinate 2,667, forward strand.
TTATTCCACAAATTTCAGAACATTGACCAAAATAAATTCCAGGACGAATTCTAAATAAATTTAATTGATTAATTCGTCCTGGAACTGCATCAACTTTAATTCCTAATGATGGAATTGTTCAAGAATGAATTACATCTATTGAAGAAATAATTATTCGTATTGAAATTTTAAATGGAATAATTAATCGATTATCTGTTTCTAATAATCGAAATTGATCTTTTAAATTATAATTTAATATATATGAATCAAATTCAAAATTATTAAATTCTGGATATTCATAAGATCAATATCATTGATGTCCAATAGCTTTAATTGAAAAATAAGGATTAATAATTTCATCAATATAATATAAAATTTTTAAAGATGGAAAACAAATAATTATTAAAATAATTATTGGAACTAAAGTTCAAATAATTTCAATTGTATGATTTTTTAATAAATTTAAATTTAAAAAATTATTTATTATAAAATCTAAAATAAAAAATATAGTTAAAGTAATAATTATTGTTATTATTATTATTGTTAAATTATGAAATGAAATTAAATTATCAGAATAAAATGAATTTGAATCTTGAAATATTATTATATTTCATGTTGAAATAATTTATAAATAAAATATTAATTTGAATTATAAATTCAAAACTTATAAGTTTTATAAAATTTTTAATAAAAAATAAATATATTTTTATATTTGAATTTTAAATTCAATGCACTAATCTGCCATATTAAAAAAATTATTTATTAAAAATATTTTTAATTTTATTTTTTATTAATAAAGGAATTTCAACTAATGAATGATCATAAGGAGGATAATTATTTAATCATTCAAGTGATGATTGATTAAATTTAAATAAAATTAAACGTTTAGAAATTATTCTTTCATAAATAATAAAAATTAAAAATAATATTCTATTTATTGATACTATTGCTCCAATTGAAGAAATTAAATTTCAACAATAATAAGAATCAGGATAATCAGAATATCGACGAGGTATAGCTATTAATCCTAAAAAATGTTGAGGAAAAAATGTTAAATTTACTCCAATAAATATTATAATAAATTGAATTTTTAATCATTTTTGATTTATTACTAAACCAGTAATTAATGGATATCAATGAATTAATCTTGTAATAATTGCAAAAACTGCACCTATAGATAAAACGTAATGAAAATGACCAACAACATAATAAGTATCATGAAGAATAATATCAATTGATGAATTTGATAATATTACACCTGTTAATCCACCAATTGTAAATATTAAAATAAAACCAATTGATCAAATAATTGTAATATTTAAATTTATTTTTGAACCATGATAAGTTGCTAATCATCTAAAAACTTTAATACCTGTAGGTACAGCAATAATTATTGTTGCTGAAGTAAAATATGCCCGTGTATCAACATCTAATCCAACAGTAAATATATGATGAGCTCAAACAATAAATCCTAAAAATCCAATTCCTAATATTGCATAAATTATACTTAAATTTCCAAAAGTTTCTTTTTTTCCACTTTCATTTATAATAATTTGAGAAATTAATCCAAATCCAGGTAAAATTAAAATATAAACTTCTGGATGACCAAAAAATCAAAATAAATGTTGATAAAGAATTGGATCACCACCTCCTATAGGATCAAAAAAAGATGTATTAAAATTTCGATCAAAAAGTAATATTGTAATTGCTCCAGCTAAAACAGGTAAAGATAATATTAATAAAATTACAGTAATACAAACTGATCATGAAAATAAATTAATTTGATCATAACTTAAAGAATAATTTTTTATTAATATAATTGTAACAATAAAATTTAAAGATCCAATAATAGAAGAAATTCCTGTTATATGAAGAGAAAAAATTGCAATATCAACAGATGGTGATGAATGAAATAAATATGAAGATAATGGAGGATAAACTGTTCAACCTGTTCCAACATTAGGTGTATATAAATTTCTTAATAATAATAATATTAATGAAGGAGGTAAAATTCAAAATCTAATATTATTTATTCGAGGAAATGCTATATCTGGTGATCCTAATATTAAAGGAATTAAATAATTTCCAAAACCACCAATTAAAAAAGGTATAACTATAAAAAAAATTATTAAAAATGCATGACTAGTAACTAAAGAATTATAAATTTGATCGTTATTAATTCATATACCAGGATGACTTAATTCTATTCGAATTAACAATCTTATTGAAGATCCAATTATTCCTGATCATATAGCAAAAATGAAATATATTATTCCAATATTTTTATGATTTGTTGATATTAATCATTTTATTATTAAAATTTATTAATATAAATTAAAATTTTTAATTTTTAAGATTAATGTTAAAATTAACTTAAAATTTTATAAATTAAAAATTTAATAATTTTAAAATCTAGAAAATTTAATAAAATAATAAATAATATATATATATATATATATATATATATATATATATATAAATTATTATTAATAATTATTTATTATATTATTAAGATTTATTAAAATTATTAATATTTTTAATTTTGAAGATTAATAGTTTATTATTAACTTAAAATCTTTAAATTAAAATTAGTATTATGTCTGAAAAAGAAATAAACTGTAAATTTATTAATAAAGATTATAATTCTTTTAATACTATTTTTATAAAAAAAATTGAATTTTATTTAATATAGTTTAAGTAAAATTTTAAATTGCAAATTTAAAGATTAAATAATTTTTATATTAAATTAAATAATATAAATATAAATAAATAAATAAATATAATTATATATATAAATAAATTTATTATATAAAATTCTTTATTTTTATAAAAATTATTTTTACAAAATATATATTTTAAAATTAATGATTTTAATAAAATAAAATAATTTCAAATTATAATAAATGCAGATAATAATAATAATAAAATAATATTATTTCTAAAATAAAAATTTAATAAATAAATAAATTCTCATTTATAAATAAATGTTAAAAATAAAGGAAATGAAGAATAAATAAATAATATAATAATAAATAAATTTAAAGATTTTAAAGAAAAATTAAAAAAATTATTTTTAACATTATAAAATTCTAATATAAATGATAAAATAAAAAAAATAAAAATATAAATAAAAAAAAATAATATAAATAAAGTTTTATTAAATTCATTAATAAAAATAAAAATTGTTGAATTAAAAATTGAAGAACATCCAAATAATTTTTTTATAGAAAATTCTAAATTTGTATATAAAGAAATAAATAAATTATTAAAAATTAAAAAATATATAAAAACTGGAGTTATAAAAATTAATGATGAAAAAAAATAAATTGGAATAAATTTTATAAATGTTGAAATAATAAAAATTTGTTTTCATGATGAAAATTTATAAATATAAATTATTCAAAAACAAAATGGAAATATTCCAATTTTTAGAAATATTGATATTATTAAAATTAAATTTATTGTTTTTAATAAAAATAATTGATTAAAATTAATTGAAATTATTATAATTAATAATAATCTTGAAATTGATGAAATTATAAAATAAATAATTCTTACAATTTTATTTTTTGATTTAATATTAATAATTCTAATTAATAAAATTGTACAAAATTCTATACATAATCATTGAATAAAAATTCTTGAAGAATTTAATAAATTAATAAAAAATATTATTGTTGATATTAAACAAAAAATAAGTAATTTATCTAAAATAAACTTTTATTTTTAATTATAAAAATAAATATTTTATATAAAAATAAAAATATTATTTAATAAAAAAGTTTATTAGTTTTTTATAATAAATTATATTATTCACTTATTATATTTATAAATTAATAAAAATTAAATAGTAATAGTATAATTTTATATACATTAATATTTTATCAAAATACATCTTTTATCAGACATATTACTTTTTAATAAAATATATTTATATTTAATTATATTAATAATAATTATTTTTAATTTTTTATATATATAATAAATATAAATTAATTAATTAATATAATTAATTTTTATACTAAAATTTTTTTTTATTTATATTATTAAATTTATAAATTAAATAATTTTTAATTTTTATAAAAAATTATTATAAACAAAAAATTAATCTAAAAATTTATTTATATTATATAAATATATATATATATATATATATATATATATTATTAATTTTATATTTTAAATATATTAAAAATTATTAATTTTTTAAATTATATTTATTTTTTAATTTTTATATAAAAATTAATTTTATATAAAAATTTTATAATTTATCGATAGGGTATGAACCTATTAGCTTAACTTAGCTTATTATATATGTATATATATATATATATATAACAAAATTGGATATTAGTTAATAAATAACAATTAAATTGCATTTAATAATAATTAATTAAACTTAATATATCTAAAAAATATTTTTAATAATTTTTTATTAAATCTATTAATTTATTTTTTATAAATTTAATTTTTTTTATTAAAATATTTAAATTTAATAAAATAAATATAATTAAATAATTTTATTTATTTAATTATTAATTAAATCTATCCTTCTTCAATTTAATTAATAATTAAATTTTTTAAAAATTAAAATTATTTATTCTATAAAAAAATTTATTTATCAATTTAATTATTATACTTATTTCATTTAAAAATTTTATTAATATTTATATAATAAAAATTTAAATTATATCCCTATTATGAATATTTAATTAAATTACATAATATTACAGTTTAATAATAATTTCTATTTATATTATTTAATAAAATTATTTATAAAAATAGATAATTTTATTTATTTAAATATTAATTAAATCTATCCCTCTTCAATTTAATTAATAATTAAATTTTTTAAAAATTAAAATTATTTATTCTATAAAAAAATTTATTTATCAATTTAATTATTATACTTATTTCATTTAAAAATTTTATTAATATTTATATAATAAAAATTTAAATTATATCCCTATTATGAATATTTAATTAAATTACATAATATTACAGTTTAATAATAATAATTTCTATTTATATTATTTAATAAAATTATTTATAAAAATAGATAATTTTATTTATTTAAATATTAATTAAATCTATCCCTCTTCAATTTAATTAATAATTAAATTTTTTAAAAATTAAAATTATTTATTCTATAAAAAAATTTATTTATCAATTTAATTATTATACTTATTTCATTTAAAAATTTTATTAATATTTATATAATAAAAATTTAAATTATATCCCTATTATGAATATTTAATTAAATTACATAATATTACAGTTTAATAATAATAATTTCTATTTATATTATTTAATAAAATTATTTATAAAAATAGATAATTTTATTTATTTAAATATTAATTAAATCTATCCCTCTTCAATTTAATTAATAATTAAATTTTTTAAAAATTAAAATTATTTATTCTATAAAAAAATTTATTTATCAATTTAATTATTATACTTATTTCATTTAAAAATTTTATTAATATTTATATAATAAAAATTTAAATTATATCCCTATTATGAATATTTAATTAAATTACATAATATTACAGTTTAATAATAATAATTTCTATTTATATTATTTAATAAAATTATTTATAAAAATAGATAATTTTATTTATTTAAATATTAATTAAATCTATCCCTCTTCAATTTAATTAATAATTAAATTTTTTAAAAATTATTATTTATTCTATAAAAAAATTTATTTATCAATTTAATTATTATACTTATTTCATTTAAAAATTTTATTAATATTTATATAATAAAAATTTAAATTATATCCCTATTATGAATATTTAATTAAATTACATAATATTACAGTTTAATAATAATAATTTCTATTTATATTATTTAATAAAATTATTTATAAAAATAGATAATTTTATTTATTTAAATATTAATTAAATCTATCCCTCTTCAATTTAATTAATAATTAAATTTTTTAAAAATTAAAATTATTTATTCTATAAAAAAATTTATTTATCAATTTAATTATTATACTTATTTCATTTAAAAATTTTATTAATATTTATATAATAAAAATTTAAATTATATCCCTATTATGAATATTTAATTAAATTACATAATATTACAGTTTAATAATAATAATTTCTATTTATATTATTTAATAAAATTATTTATAAAAATAGATAATTTTATTTATTTAAATATTAATTAAATCTATCCCTCTTCAATTTAATTAATAATTAAATTTTTTAAAAATTAAAATTATTTATTCTATAAAAAAATTTATTTATCAATTTAATTATTATACTTATTTCATTTAAAAATTTTATTAATATTTATATAATAAAAATTTAAATTATATCCCTATTATGAATATTTAATTAAATTACATAATATTACAGTTTAATAATAATAATTTCTATTTATATTATTTAATAAAATTATTTATAAAAATAGATAATTTTATTTATTTAAATATTAATTAAATCTATCCCTCTTCAATTTAATTAATAATTAAATTTTTTAAAAATTAAAATTATTTATTCTATAAAAAAATTTATTTATCAATTTAATTATTATACTTATTTCATTTAAAAATTTTATTAATATTTATATAATAAAAATTTAAATTATATCCCTATTATGAATATTTAATTAAATTACATAATATTACAGTTTAATAATAATAATTTCTATTTATATTATTTAATAAAATTATTTATAAAAATAGATAATTTTATTTATTTAAATATTAATTAAATCTATCCCTCTTCAATTTAATTAATAATTAAATTTTTTAAAAATTAAAATTATTTATTCTATAAAAAAATTTATTTATCAATTTAATTATTATACTTATTTCATTTAAAAATTTTATTAATATTTATATAATAAAAATTTAAATTATATCCCTATTATGAATATTTAATTAAATTACATAATATTACAGTTTAATAATAATAATTTCTATTTATATTATTTAATAAAATTATTTATAAAAATAGATAATTTTATTTATTTAAATATTAATTAAATCTATCCCTCTTCAATTTAATTAATAATTAAATTTTTTAAAAATTAAAATTATTTATTCTATAAAAAAATTTATTTATCAATTTAATTATTATACTTATTTCATTTAAAAATTTTATTAATATTTATATAATAAAAATTTAAATTATATCCCTATTATGAATATTTAATTAAATTACATAATATTATATTAATAATTAAATAATTAATTTCCATTTTTTTTTTTTTTTTTTTTTTTTCAAAAAAAAAAAAAATGGAAATTAATTATTTTAATTTTAAATATAAAAATTTAAAAATTTAAAAATTTAAAAATTTTAAAAAAAATTTAAAAATTTTGGAAAAAATTTAAAAAAATTGCAAAAAAAATGCAATTTTTTCAAAAAAAATGCAAAAAATTTAATTATCATATGTATAAGTATATATTAATATATAATTATTAATTTTGAATATATATATTTATAAATTAAATATATTAATTTTTTTATATATATTTTGATTTAAATTGTACTATATTGATTTTAAAATCAAGTTAAAAAAAAAGAAATATATTATTGTAATAATAATATTAACTTTATTGTTTAAATTAAATATTATTTAACATATATATTTATATAATTAAATCTAAAATATTTATTAATAATTATTTATATTTAAATTTATTATATATATATATATATATATATATATATATATATATATATATATATATATATATATATATATATATATATATATATATATATATATATATATATATATATATATATATATATATATATATATATATATATATATATATATATATATATATATATATATATATATATATATATATATATATATATATATATATATATATATATATATATATATATATATATATATATATATATATATATATATATATATATATATATATATATATATATATATATATATATATATATATATATATATATATATATATATATATATATATATATATATATATATATATATATATATATATATATATATATATATATATATATATATATATATATAAATATAAATATAAATATAAATATAAATATAAATATAAATATATAAATTTAATTATTAATAAATATTTTAGATTTAATTATATAAATATATATGTTAAATAATATTTAATTTAAACAATAAAGTTAATATTATTATTACAATAATATATTTCTTTTTTTTTAACTTGATTTTAAAATCAATATAGTACAATTTAAATCAAAATATATATAAAAAAAATTAATATATTTAATTTATAAATATATATATTCAAAATTAATAATTATATATTAATATATACTTATACATATGATAATTAAATTTTTTGCATTTTTTTTGAAAAAATTGCATTTTTTTTGCAATTTTTTTAAATTTTTTCCAAAATTTTTAAATTTTTTTTAAAATTTTTAAATTTTTAAATTTTTAAATTTTTATATTTAAAATTAAAATAATTAATTTCCATTTTTTTTTTTTTTTGAAAAAAAAAAAAAAAAAAAAAAAAATGGAAATTAATTATTTAATTATTAATATAATATTATGTAATTTAATTAAATATTCATAATAGGGATATAATTTAAATTTTTATTATATAAATATTAATAAAATTTTTAAATGAAATAAGTATAATAATTAAATTGATAAATAAATTTTTTTATAGAATAAATAATTTTAATTTTTTTTTAAAAATTTATAGTTAAATTATTATGTTAAAAAATTTTAATTAATTAATAAAATTATTTATTTTTATAAATAATTTAATTAAATATTTATAATTAATTAAATATAAATTTAAATTTTTATTATATAAATATTAATAAAATTTTTAAATGAAATAAGTATAATAATTAAATTGATAAATAATTTTTTTTATAAAATAAATAATTTTAATTTTTTTTTAAAATTTATAGTTAAATTATTATGTTAAAAAATTTTAATTAATTAATAAAATTATTTATTTTTATAAATAATTTAATTAAATATTTATAATTAAATATAAATTTAAATTTTTATTATTAAATAAAAATTTATAATAAAATTTTTAAATGAAATAAATATAATAATTAAATTGATAAATAATTTTTTTTATAAAATAAATAATTTTAAATTTTTTAAAATTTATAAATTATATTTAATTAAAGAATTTTAATTTTAATTAATTTATAAAATTATTTATTTATTTTTATAAATAATTTAATTAAATATTTATAAATAAAAATAATATTTATTATTTATAATTTAATTAAATATTTATAATTAAATATAAATTTAAATTTTTATTATTAAATTAATATTTATGATAAAATTTTTAAATGAAATAAATATAATAATTAAATTGATAAATAATTTTTTTTAAAATAAATGATTTTAATTTTTTAAAATATATAATTAATTATAAATTATTATAATATAAAAATAAAAATTAGATTAATATTTATTAATAAAATTATTTATTTTTGTAATTTAAAATTAAAATTTTTATAAATAAAAATTATTATTTTATTTTATATAATTTAATTAAATATTTATAATAAAAATTTTTAAATGAAATAAATATAATAATTAAATTGATAAATAATTTTTTTTATAAAATAATTTTAATTTTTTTTTTAAATATATTATTAATTAAATTAATTATAAAAAATAAAAAATTAATATTTTTTAATTAATAAATTTTATTTTTATTTTAATAATATTATATATTTTTAAATATAAATTATATATATATATATATATATATATTATAAATATTATTTTTCCCTTTAAATAATATTTATATTATATATACATATATATATATATATATATATATATATTATAAATATTATTTTTCCTTTTAAATAATATTTATATTATATATATATATATTATTTTTCCCTTTAAATAATATTTATATTATTATATATATATATATTATTTTTCCCTTTAAATAATATTTGATATATATATATATATATATATATAATATAAATATTATTTTTTATTTAAATAAAATTATATTATTTTTTTTTCTTTAAATAATATTATATATTATAATTTATTATATTTAATGTAATTTATGCATGTTAAATTTTGATTTTAAAAGAATTAATAAATATTAATAATATAAATAAATTTTATAATGATTTTAAAGTTAATTATATTTTAATATTTATATAAAATAATTTAAAATTAAAAATAAAATTTAATTTAATAATTAAATTTAAATAATTAATGAAAATTAAATTTAGAAAAAAAAATTAATAAAGATTAATTAAGTGCCAGCAATAGCGGTTAAACTTAATTTATAAATTAACTAAATCAATTAATATTAATTTACAATATATTAAATAAATTTAATTATAATTTTAAATTTTAAGTGAAATTTAATTTATAAATATTTTAAATTTTATATTAATTAATATAATAAAATAATTATATAAACTAGGATTAGATACCCTATTATTTAAGATAAATAATTTAATTTATTAATAAATGTAAAATCATTAAAATTAAATTATATGGCGGCTTTTCATTCTTATTAGAGAAATTTGTAGTTTAATTTGATAATCCACGATAAGATTTACTTAAATTAAATTTATATATTGTTGTTTATTTCTATATTAAATTATTTTTAATTAATATTTAATTTAAATAATAAATCAAATCAAAATGTAGTATATTTAAGAATTTATGAATTATAATAAATTTTATTTTAGGATAATTAAATTTTAAAATTAATTTGAAAGAGGATTTAAAAGTAATTTTAATAAATTAATTAAAATGAAAATAGTTTTGAAAAGTGTACAAATTGCCCGTCAATTTCAATAAAATGGAATAAGTCGTAACATAGTAAAAATATTGGAAAATGTTTTTAGATATATGAAATTTTAGTTTAAAAAAAAATATTTCATTTACAATGAAAAGTTTAATAATTATATTAAAATTTTATTATTTGATTAAATAAATTTAAAAATTTAGTATTTTTTTTTAAAATTATTCTTATTTAAAATTTTAAAAATATTTTAGGTTTTAGTAAAAAATTATAAATTAATTATATTTTTAATAGATTTAGTAATGAAAATGAATTTTATAAAAAATAAATAAGTAAAAATTATTTTGTACCTTTTGTATCAGGGTTAATTAATATAATTTAATAATTTAATAATCTCGAAAAAAAAAGAGCTAAATATATAAATATTTTATTGTTACATAAATAATTATAATATATATTTAGAAATTAAATGTTATTCGAATTTTTTTATATCTAGTTTTTTTTGAAATAAATTTAATTTATATATAAATAATTTTAAAAAATTTATTTATTAATTTTTTAAATATTTATATAAAAAATTTAAGGGATAAACTATAAATTTAAATATATAATTATTTTTAATTTTTATAATAATATAGATTTAAAAATAATTCTTATTTAAAAATATTTAATAATTTAATTTATTAATTAAAAATTTATTTTATTATTAAATTAATAATATATATTTATTAAAAAAAAATAATTTTTAATTTATTTAAATTAATTATAATGATTAAATTAGTAATATTTTTGTATAAATTATAAATTCATTATAAATATGTATATATAAGGAATTAGGCAAATTAAATATATTCACCTGTTTATCAAAAACATGTCTTATTGATATTAATTTTAAGTCAATCTGCCCAATGATTTTAAATTAAATGGCTGCAGTATAATTAACTGTACAAAGGTAGCATAATCAATTGTTTTTTAATTAAAAACTAGAATGAAAGAATTAATGAGATATATACTGTCTCATATATATATAATAAATTTAAATTTTTAGTAAAAATGCTTAAATTATTTTATGGGACGATAAGACCCTATAGAATTTTATATTAATATTTAATTAATTATTTAATTATAATATTAATATTTAATTGGGAGGATTAATAAATTTAATAAACTTTATTTTTAAAATAAACTTTAATTTTAGAATATATAATTTTGATCTTATATTATAAATTAAAAAAATAAATTACCTTAGGGATAACAGCGTAATATCTTTTTAAAGATCATATTAATAAAGATGTTTGCGACCTCGATGTTGAATTAAGATAAATTTTAGGTGAAGAAATCTAAATATTAAGTCTGTTCGACTTTTTAAATCTTACATGATTTGAGTTCAAATCGACGTGAGTCAGATTGGTTTCTATCTATAAATAAAAATAAATTATTTGTACGAAAGGACTATAATTTATAATTAAATTATATTAAATTAAATTAATAAATATAAATTTAAATTATATTGGCAGAGTAGTGCATTAAATTTAGAATTTAATTAAATTATATTTAATAATATAATATATAATAATTAAAGAATTAATTTTGAGTTATATTTTTTTTATTTTATTAATTTTAATTAGAGTAGCTTTTTTAACTTTATTTGAACGAAAAATATTAAGTTATATACAATTACGAAAAGGACCTAATAAATTAGGTTTTAAAGGATTATTACAACCTATTAGAGATGCTTTAAAATTATTAATAAAAGAATTTTTTTTTTTGAATTTTAGAAATATTTATTTTTTTAGACCAATAATTATATTTTTTTTATCATTAATATTATGATTTATTTATCCTTGAATTAATCAATTTTATTATATTAATAATAGAATAATTTATTTAATATTAATTTTAAGATTAATAGTTTATCCAATTTTATTAATTGGATGAGTTTCATTTTGTAATTATTCTATTTTAGGTTCTTTACGAGCTATTTCTCAAATAATTTCTTTTGAAGTTTTATTATTTTTAATATTTTTTATATTAATAATAATAATTGAAAGATATAATATATATAAATTTAATGATTTACAAATAAATATTAAATTCTTAATTTTATTATATCCTTTATATTTAATTTTTTTAATTAGTTTATTAATTGATTTAAATCGAGTTCCATTTGATTTAATTGAAGGAGAATCAGAATTAGTATCAGGATTTAATATTGAATATTTTAGAAGAATATTTGTATTAATTTTTTTATCTGAATATATGAATATTATATTTATAAGTATATTATTAACTATTATATTTTATGGATTAATAAATTGATCAATTTATTTTATTTTTATTTATATATTTCATATAATTTTTTTAATTATAATTCGAGGAGTATTACCTCGAATTCGATATGATAAATTAATAAAAATATGTTGAACTGAATTATTAGTTTTAATTTTAATATATTTATTTTTTATTTATTTATTTAAAGAAATAGTTTTAATTATTTTTAATTAAAATTTATAAGTTAATAGAAAATTTTATTTCTATAAAATGTTTTCAAAACATATACTTTATCAAGTTCATTAACTAAAATTTTATTTTTTTAATAAAATATCTCATATAAAATTAATATAAAATGAAAAAATTATATAAAAAAAATATATAAAAGTAAAAATTATATTTAAATTTACATATGGATATTCAATTGCTTGACCACCTAATCAAGTTAATATAATAAAGATATTAATAAATCATCAATATATAATTTTATTTAAAAAATAAAATTTATTTCTTTTTATATTATTAAGATTAATTAATGGAATTAAATATAAAATAAAAATTGATAAAAATAATATAATTACACCACCTAATTTATTAGGAATTGTTCGTAAAATTGAATATGCAAATAAAAAATATCATTCAGGTTTAATATGAATAGGAGTAATTATTGAATTTGCTATTTTAAAATTATCTGGGTCTCCTAAAATATATGGAAATTGAAGATTAATAATTATAAATATTGAAAATGTAAAAATAATTGTAATTAAATCTTTAATTGTAAAATAAGGATGAAAATTAATTTTATAAATATTTAATTTTGAATGTATAGGATTTGAAGAACCTGTAATATGTAAAACTATTAAATGAATAAAAACTAATATAAGAATAATAAATGGTAAAATGAAATGAAATGAATAAAATCGATTTAATGTATCATTATTAATTGAAAATCCACCTCAAATTCATTCAACTGTAAATTGGCCAATATAAGGTAATGCTGAAATTAGATTTGTAATTACTATTGCTCCTCAAAATGATATTTGACCTCATGGTAAAACATATCCTAAAAATGCTGTTGCTATTGATAAAAATAAAATTGTTACTCCAATTATTCATACTTGATGTAATTTAAAAGAATAATAAAATATATTTCGTGCAATATGTAAATATATAATTAAAAAATAAAAAGAAGCTCCATTTATATGAATTAAACGAATTAATCATCCTGAATTTATATCTTTTATAATATTAGAAATTCTATAAAATGCAATATCAATATTTGGACAATAATGTATAGAAAGAAATAATCCTGAAATAATTTGAATTATTAAAAATATTCCTAAAATTGATCCAAAATTTCATAAATAATTAATATTAATTGGTGTTGGTAAATTAATAAATGATATAGGTAAATTTAATAAATTTGTTTTATAAATTATTGAAATTATTTTTTTCATTTTTTCCTCCGTAAATTTTTATATTTAATTAAGCAAATTTTTGTTATAATAAATAATATTATTACTAAAAAAATAATAAATATAAATAAGATATAAAAATTAGGTTCTAAAAAAAATTTTTTAATAATTATTATTTTATTATTTTTTATATAATTAAAATTTAAATTTTTTAAAAAAAAAAATAATTGTTGTTTTATAAAAATTATTATTAAAATAATAAAAAATAAATTTAAATAAATTAAATTTAATATATTACTTTTTATAGTTATATTATTAATTAAAGAAATAAAATAAGAAAATAAAACTAATAAACCTCTAATAAAAATGATTAATAAAATAAATAAATTTATTGAAATATATTGTTTTAAGATTAAAATATTAATTGTTATAAAAATTATATATATAATTAAATAAATTAATTGTTTTAAAGGTGAAATAAAAATATTTAAATATAAATAATTAAATGTTATTATTATATTTATATAAAAATTTATTAATAAAAATATATTAAAAATTATTAAAATTTTCATTAAAATAAATTATTTTCAAAAAATAGTTTAATAAAAATAATAATTTTGGGAATTATTGATATTTATAAAATTAAATTTTTTTGAAATTTTTAGTTATATTAAATTATTATAAATTTTTAATTTACAAAATTAATGTTTTTTTTTTAAACTATATAACAAAAAAATTAATTATTTTAGAATTTTTTTTATTAAATTTAATTATTTTTATTTTATTTATTATAATAAATTATTTTTATTATTTTTTAAATTTTTTAATTGGAATGGAATTTTTAATTATTATAATTTTATTTTATATAATTATTGTTAATTATAATAGATGAATTTTTTTGATTTATTTAATTTATTCAGTTTGTGAAGGTGTTTTAGGTTTATCATTAATAGTTAGAATAAATTATGAATTTGGTCATCAAAAAATTAATTTCTTTAATTTATTTTAATTAAATATAAAAAATATGAATGAAATTTTTATATTTTTAATTTTAATTTTTTCAATAAATATTTTAAATTTTCTAATTTTAAGAAATTTAATATTTTTAATAAGATTATTATTTTTGATAAATATAAGATGAATTAAATGAATTTTTATTTTTAGAAATTTAAGAATTAATAATTATTCAAATTATTTAATTTTATTAATATTTTGAATTTTTGGTATAATTTTTTTAAATTTAAATAAATATAAAGTAAATTGTTTAATTATAAATTTATTATTAATTTTAATAATAATAATTAATTTTATATCAATAGATTTATTAATTTTTTATTTTTTATATGAATTTAGATTATTATTAATTTTTTATATAATTATAGAATGAGGTTATACTGAAGATCGAGTTTTATCTTCATTTTATTTAATATTTTATACTTTAATTTTTTCTTTACCAATATTATATTTAATTTTTAAAATTTTGAATATAGAAGGTAGAATAGTTTTTTTTTTTTTAGAATTAATAAATTTAAAATTAGATAATTTTAATTATATTTATTTATTAATATCTTTTTTAGTAAAAATTCCAATATATTTATTTCATGGTTGATTAGTAAAAGCTCATGTTGAAGCTTCATTTTTTAGATCAATAATTTTAGCTTCTATTATATTAAAATTAGGTAGGTATGGAATATTACGTTTAATTTTTATATTTAAATTTATATTAAAAAATATATTATTTTTTTTAATATTAATTAATATTTTTGGTTTATTTATTTTAAGAATTTTATGTTTAATTCAATTTGATATAAAATTAATTATTGCTTTATCTTCTGTTGTTCATATAGGTATTATAATAATAGGAATATTAATAGAAAAAAAAATAGGAATATTAGGAGGATTATTAATAATGATTTCTCATGGATTAGTATCTTCAGGTTTATTTTATTTAGTAAATACAATTTATACTCAAACTAATAGACGATTAATTTTTATTAATAAAGGAATAATTTGTTTAATACCATCAATATCTATAATATGATTTATAATATGTGTTTATAATTCTGGAGCTCCAATTTCTTTAAATATAGTTAGTGAAATTTTTTTACTTATAAGATTAATCTATTGATGTAAATATTTATTTTTATTTTTAATTTTTTATTGTTTATTTAGATTTATTTATTCAATTTATTTATTTAGATTTATCCAATATGGAAAAATTTTTTATTTAAAATTAAATATTTATAATTCTTTATTAATAAATTATTTAACTTTAATTTTACATTTATTACCATTAAATTTAATAATTTTTAATTTATTTTTTTATTTAAATAGTTTAATAAAAATATTGAATTGTGATTTCAATGATATATAAAAATTATATTTTAAATTATAATAAATATATTTATTTCAACAATTATTTTATTTATTTTAAGAATTATTTTTTTTTTTAATAGAATATTTATATTATTAATTAATAAAATATATATTTTTGAATGATTAATTTTTAATTTTAATTCAATAAAAATAAATTTTATTTTAATATTTAATTTTAAATTATTAATATTTTTATTTTTAGTTACATTAATTAGTTCAATAATTTTAATATATAGAATAAGATATATAGATTTATCAAATAATTTTTTTATCTATCGTTTTTATTATTTAATATTATTATTTTTATTATCTATAATTTTTTTAATTTTAAGACCAAATATGTTAACTTTATTATTAGGATGAGATGGATTAGGATTAATTTCTTATTGTTTAATTATTTATTATCAAAAAATTCAATCATTTAATTCAGGTATATTAACTGTAATTTTAAATCGATTAGGAGATGCAAGATTATTAATAATTATTTCATTTTTAACAATATTTGGAAGATGAAATTTATTTTTTTATAATATGAATTTATATATTTTAATTATATTTTTAATAATAGTATTTACTAAAAGAGCTCAATTAATATTTATAATTTGATTACCTGCAGCAATAATAGCTCCTACTCCTGTTTCTTCATTAGTTCATTCTTCTACTTTAGTAACAGCTGGAATTTATTTATTAATTAATTATGATATAATAATTAATTTAAAATATAAAATAATAATTTTAGTAATTTCAAGATTAACTATATTAATATCAGGAATTATAGCTAATTTTGAAATAGATTTTAAAAAAATTATTGCTTTATCAACTTTAAGTCAATTAGGATTTATAATAAGAATTTATTCATTAGAAATAACAGATTTAACATTTTTACATTTATTTATTCATGCTTTTTTTAAATCTATAATATTTATATGTACAGGAAGATTTATTCATTATATAATTGGTTCACAAAATTTTCGTTTTTATTCAGGAATATATTATTTATATCCAATTAAAGGTTTTTTATTAATATTTTCTTTATTAATATTATGTGGATTTCCATTTTTAGTTGGATTTTATTCAAAAGATTTAATTATTGAATATTATTTTTTAAATAAAATAAGAATTTTTAGTATTATAAATTTAATTTTAGGAACAATTTTTACTGTTTCATATTCATTTCGAATTATATTATTATTATTAAGAATAAATTATATAATTAATTTAATAAATTTAAAAGAAGATTTTATTATATCTATATCAATAATAATTATTTTATTAATTATATTAGTATTAAGAAAATTTGTTTATAATTTTTTTTTTATTCATAAAAATATTAATTTAATAATTATTTATAAATATTTTGTATTTAAAATAATATTTATAGGTATTATATTTTCATTAATTATAAAAAATGTAAATTTAATAAAAAAAATTATTTTATTTATTAAAAGATTTTTTATAATAGAATTTATATATAAATTTTTTATTAATAATTTAATAATAAAATTAATTTATTATGAATTTTATTTTGAAAAAGGTTTATTAGAAAAAATAACAGGAAAAATAATAAATTATATAAATAATATAATAATATCAAATTTTAAAATAAAATTTTTTTATTTATTATTAATTTATATTTATTTTATAATTTTTTTTTTAATATTTTTTT